>JARVGQ010001639.1:21587225-21600385 GCA_031762355.1 Hypsolebias martinsi | reverse complement strand
CTTTTGACACTGTAAATTGATTTTAACTTGTCTGAATTGGGATTTACAATGTTAGCCATCTAGTCTTTACGTATTTGGATGTATTTTATCCTGTGTCCTTTGCTTGTTTGATTTTGCTGTACAGTACAGCACTTTGGTTGGTTATTAATAAAGTGGTATGGTAACTTCTTGAAAATCATACAAGTTTTACCACTCAAACCACTGTCATTGTGAAAGTGCTATGTTTGGAAATCATGATACAAAATGTTCTTTATTAATCAATCAAGCAAGAGCTTGTCTTTGTCAAATTAATTTTGTTCTCAATTTTAAACCAAATAAGTGTAAATAAACTATAATTTAATTTAATCCCGTTTGTTTCTAAAACCTTGATGAAACATTTTAGATCAGCAGGAAGCTTTTCAGTCATTAGACTGCGCAAATAAAGAAAAATGAGAAAAAATAAACAATCTTTAATTTCACAATATTACACAATAAAAAAGGAAGTGTGTTATATTGATTTTCTATATGTGTTTGTATTCTTACAGCTTTTCTAATGAAATCTTCTGTGTGACGATGAGATGCTGAAACGAACAGGTTTAAAGAAATCTGTTTTCATGTCTGTTGGTTGCTTTTTTTTTTCATTCAACCTTTATTTAGACAGGTTAATCCCATTGAATCTCTGGGACTCATTTACAAGAGACATCTGATTTTACCAAAAAGTGATGACAACAGTGGACAACAAAGACAACAGTAAAAAATCATAAAGCTTGCGTATAAATTGAGAAGAACAAGTGAAAATAAAATTGTATTAATAAAAAAGGATGCTGTTGCTTCATTGAATTGTACACAACGTCTTTATTTTATTATTCACGTAGGCATGAGTTTGCATTAAGTATGTGAGGACTTCAGCAATGTGTAATAACTGACCAACATGTTTCTGTCGTGACTGAAGGTTTTAGAGGCAGAACCCAGTGGTGCAGGCAGGACTCGGAGACCAGATGGTTAAATGAGAAACACTTTAATGATACAAAATAAGGAGCTGTCGAGGCAGCAGAACTTACTGTACATTACTACAAAAATCTCAAGGAAACTAAGGACTCAGGATGTTTACCAGACAACAAATAACATAAAGACACAGACTTCTATACACAAAACACCTATGAGCTTCACAGATGTGGGAAAATAGAAGTAACAAGACACAAGGGAGCAGGGCAGAGACACATCAGATGGAGCCATACACTAAGAAAACACAAACCCTATTAAAAACAGAAACTGAGAATCAGGAGAACACAAGACATAAACACAAGACAAGATGGGGCGAGACACCAGGAAACACAGACCACAACCCCTACAGTTTCAAATTGTGTCCACCATACAGGAGTCTTTACCTGCTTAGATGTCCCAATGCATGCGCAGTATTCCAGGTAGATACATCTAACAAGATCGAGTCAGGTCCTCTGGATGGGTTTGTCTTTGTTGAAACGTTTTATACATCGGGGAAACAAAGAAGCCACTGGCCAAAAGGATGACCCATCACAGAAGAGCAACATCATCAGGCCAGGATTCTGTGGTCTACACTCATCTGCAGGCCAGCGGTCACTCTTTCAGGGATTAAGATGTTTGCATCCTTGATAGAGAGGAATGATGGTTTGAGAGAGGAGTGAAGGAAGCCGTCTTTGTGAAGAGAACCAGGTTCAGGTTTGGTTTATTTGTCATATGCAAAATCAACACAAGGTCAACAATGCAATGAAATGCATAGGACGAGAAGAACCGTGTCGATTCGCCAATAAAATAAAATAAAATAAAAAATACCATAGCATGCAGTAAAATACTAAAATATACTAAAAATACTACTAAAATACTAAACACAAGGTGCCAAAAGTTGAAAAAGAAATGCATCGTGGCTAGGTTAGCAGTGAGGTTCTTTCAGCAGCATGGTTCTGTTCTGTTAGCGGTGTGGTCTTGTTACCAGCGTTAGCAGGTCTTGTTAGCAGGTCCAGCCAGCAGCTTGATGATAATAACGACTGCAGCAGCTGCCCTCACAGACCGCAGTCCAGAACCGGGTCCGGCAGACAGAGAACATCCCAGGTATTCCTGCAAAACTGAACGTGTCCATACTGCATGTGCAACCAGATGGAGGATCTTATTAGGCAGGTCTCAGGTTGGGCCATTTTCATATAGTGCTGTTATTGTATCAATCAGCTGTCTGTGAATAGAAGTAGTCATCAGGGCACTAACGATCATTAAGCTGATGGTCCTCCTTTTGCACATGAACAATAGTTTCTGGCTATCAGAGGCAAACTGGTTAATCCACTATGAGAAGGTGACATTTAATAAAACTGAGTTTGTTGCAGCTCCTCAGACTGAAGAAGTATTTTGGATAAAAGACGAAATGTTTCATCAAAGAAGAACCCATCCAGACTTGACCTTGTTAGCTTTACCTGCTCAGATGTTTTTATGTCTCCGTGCACCTTGGAATAATTACCGGTGTGCCAGAAACTCCCAAACAGTTGTGACTTTGTTCTTCTAGAGTTCACTGCCAGATTTCCAAAAGTTGATGAGTCACTATGTGACTAAACCCTTTTTTAGCTGTGAATTTTACTAAAAGGATTATAATGAAGGATTTTCATTTTGTCTTTTATCTGGACTCATTACAGACGTCAGCACTGGTTTTATAAGCTCTTGTTTGCATCAGAAGGGCTGTGAGGAAAGCAGGTGAAACATCAAACCATTGGTACATCCCGTAAGTGGGTCGAGCACGCTCACCTAAAGAACCACAACATGAGCCTCTAAACGGGCTCAGATTTCAGTGGAGCATCATTGAAACTGCAGCTAAGATGAAGAATCACAACCTACAACCAGCACTTTCTTACTGCTAATACAAATAATAATAATAATAATAATAATAATAATAATAATAATAATAATAATAATAAAATTTAATCTTTTCTGTTTTGAATACCTGAGCTGTAACATGCATGGTTCACTGAGTGGAACAACCTGTTAAAATAGACAGAAATTAGCCTTTGTCTTCCTGTCATCGCTTTTTCACAAAACTGATTGAAATCTGGCCTCCCTAATTACACATACAGGTTAAACCAGTGGTCCCCAACCACCGGGCCGCGGACCAGTACCGGGCCGTGGGTCAATTTGTACCGGGCCGCACAGGAAAATAAATAAATAAATGAATAAATAAATAAATAAATAAAACATTTAGTTTGAAAAATCACCAGATTATCTCCACCTTGGACGCATGCGCAGATTGGTTCTACATTGCCTGTTCGGGTGGCGTAATTTTACTACGTGGTCCGGAGCAGACAGGAGGCGTGCGGCCGTGTCTGCGCATTTAAAGGATTACACTGCATATTTTTCAACCTGCCTGACAAAGAGTGACTGTAAAACTATTAACTAAATAAAACTATAATTTTAAACAAAGCTTCCTAATATCACATCAGAGCACGTTTTGTCTTGAACTTTTTTGAATTCACATCAGAGATGTCCCTTCGCATTTCTGCTTCTGCGCTTAAAAAAAAAAAAATCTCCGTCCCTAAAAGTTCAAAGTCATGGGCAATTTTATAAAAAAAAAAAAAAACACACAAATATAATTAAGTTTTGCACTATGCATAAGTTCCTGCGCTTTTGTGTACTGATGTGTGAATCAGTGCGGAGCAGGGAGGAGGATGACGAGGCACAGCTGACCCTGATGTGGGATATACGTAATTAAATGAGAAATTATCTTGCAATTAATATGCCTATAAGTCACACATAAATTAATTAAAAGTAAATTTGAAATACAGGTGTTGGTCATAAAATTAGAATATTGTGAAAAAGTTGAATAATTTCAGTAATTCTGTTCAAAAAGTGAAACTTGTATATTCATTCATTTCAATAGTGAGTTTACATCTTTTGCTTCATGTTACTCTACTGTAATAAACCTTTGTAAAATGCACCAGAATGCAGAAAATGGCATCTGTTTTATCCAAAATTGTCTTCAGACCCCCGGGGTACATGAAAATATAGTCTGATATTAAACCAGTCCGTGGTGCAAAAAAGGTTGGGGACCACTGGTTTACATGACACGTTTTTATTCCAAACGGCCGTTTAATCCGATTACTTATGCATGTCCATGTAAATATAGCAACAGAGGCTAAATGTGACTTCTACACTGAAGCTACTTATGTTTTTTTCCTCTTCATGAGGCATTTTTTTGACTGATACAACTTTTACTCTGGAGTGATGAATAGTGCAGAAAATACGGTACTTCTCACTCACCAGTCGTCCATCTCCAGATCCCAGATCAGCTAGGTGACCTCTTCGCCCCTGAAGCAGCTTCATGACGTTCTGCGTCTGTTCTCTGCTGGAGGGCAAATATGGGACCTGAACCACAGACGACACAACAGGTGGTGCGTCAATACACAGGAAGAACAGTAATTACTGTAAACACTACCTTGCTGTTCTAGTAATTTAAGCTCAAATAAGATGAAAAAGCCATTGGATTTGTCTCGTATCATAGATATTAAGTTCTATAAAAAGTAACACACTGCAACCAAGTTTAATATAATATAAAACGTTTCCCACTCCAACGGCCTCACATCATTATAGCTCACCATTCAACAGGTTTTCTGCTTTGGTCACAACCTTGAGTCTCAACTCACATTCAGCGTGAGTAGAACTGCTTCACATTAAAGACATGTAGCTGGTAAACTCACTTCAATCTGTCACCGTGCTAGCCTACTTTTTATTGTGCATGCTTTATGTCATTTTACAGCAGAAATGGCAACATATGTAAATGGCAACACAATAAAATGAACAATCATGCAAAAGCAGTACTGTTTAGCAGAATAAATCTCAGTGCACTGCAGATTAGAGTTCTCTGGTTGATGGTGCAGATCCTCATAAAAATTAAAAAAAAAAAAGATATACCAGTATTTTGATTAAATACTTACCACTTTCTTCTTTTGCCACAATTGTTGCTAGCGCTACACAAAATTAAGTAAGCAAATTGCTGTTAACGTGCAAGTCAAGTTGTGTTTTAGAAGAATTTCTGTGATTGCAGTCATGCATTTAAGTTTTGAAAGGAGTAAAAGAAAGGCACAACAGGCAAAATAATCATAACAAAATATTTCTACAAGAAATGTGCTGTACCTTGAGGCTCCAGGGGATTTTGCGGAAGCCGGGCACAGCGAACATGCTCCACACTCCATACAGGCCGGTGAGCAGAGCTGCTGTGCAGGCCGACAGGACAGGATGGGGTCTGTTGGTGGGGAAGACCCCACAGTGCTCCTGTAGAATCACCTCAATCGAGTCCTCCATTACAAAATGTGCATTTATGGCTGGATTAGGATTAAAAACACAAAGTATTCTGCTTTTAACAAGACAGATTTTGTAGAGTAAGTTCATACAAGTTTTAAGTCACAAGGTCCTTTTGTAAGCAAAGAGGAAGAATTGTTAGAAAGGAGGATTTTTTTTGACAGCAATTGTTGTGTTCTTAAAATTATCATGTTCGAGCACACCTGAGAACAGAGTAAAAATACTTTGTACCTGAGTGAACAAACTACTGGATGGAAAGAGTTTGTTTTTTAACTCATGGGATAAAAACGAGGAAAGAGTCACATAAATTAGTCATGTTCAGAAAAAAAAAAACTATCAAAAATAGGAAAGACTTTTTTATTAGGCTATGGTCCAATGGGGGATAAAAGCAAAGTAAAGTGTTTGGTGGAGAAAAAAATAAAATGCAATGGAGTCCACAAAAATAAATAAATAAATAAATAAATTATTGTCAATAAAACACGAAGGTGGGGCTGTGGTGGGGCTGCTTTAATGCTTCTGGGAAAATGCAGCATTTTTCAAACGCAGGGGGGAAAAAAAGCATTTAGAAGACTGTAGGAGTATTTTTTAAAGTCAAAGGTGCCACTTTGTGTTTTGAAGTCTGTTCTTTCAGCAGGACACAAAGCTGAAGCACACACTGGGCACCGAGTGGTTGAAAATGGGGAAAGAGCTTTTTTGTTGAGTCTTAACCTGAAAACCTTTCAAGAAAGGGACTGTCATTTCCCAAATTACAGAAATAAATAGATAAATAAATAAATAAGACTTGTAGCAGACACTCAAACAACAAATGAATAAAATGGGAATAACAAAATAACAGTGACAGGTAATGAAGCATCTTCAAGAAGGATGTTTGTAGATATTGTTGACAAAAGATTAAAGTTTTACTACCTTCTTCTGAATACATCAGTAGATCAAAAGATGTATAAATAGGTTTTTTTTTTGTTTCAAGTTGAACTATTTAAGCAAACTAGATGTAGTCTTACTATTTACCTAAAATTATAGAAAAATAGGTCAAATTGACAAATGCTTGAGAAGTTACAAGCACATTTTTAAGGCAAGTAAAAATAGTTAAATGTATTTCTTTGAAACTTAACTTTAAAAAATAAATGTGATTCGGTTATTAGATTGAGCTCTTTGACAGAAAATATTGGTTATATTACAGTATACCCAAATAAACTGAGTGGAAATTGCAACAGCAACTTCAGTGATTAAATTTAAACCGTTCTTACAGACTGCACACAGATATCTTGTCCTTCTCTACTTTAAAACTAAAACATACGGCACAACTACACATAAAAGAGCTGCAGAATATCAAATTATCATTGAATTTATTTGGTAAAATGATTTATCTGATGCCAAACTACATTTTTATTTGGAAACGTCAGTCAAACTGAGCACAATAGGCCCCATGTGCTTGTTTACCAACAGCAGATGGAGCTACAGTGACCTTTTCTGTCACAAAAACCTTCTAGAAAACTTTAATATCGTTAATACAAACGAGTACGTTAAGAGCCAATTCAGTAAAACTAAAAAATAAAAACTCAACTCATGTGTCATATCTGCATTATTGTTGTTATTTTCATATGTACACAGGAGCACAACAAACCCGGATCATTACCAAAGACAGAGCTTTAGTGTCATAAATCCCAACTCACTCGTTGCAGAAGAAACTGCAGAGATCTCACACACACGCGTGCGAGAGAAGAAACCAACAATCACTGAGATGAGCGTGGAAATGTTTAAAGAAATGGCGTAAAACAACAATACTCGCACTAAACTGCCCAACCTGACACGCCCCTCTCCTTGCCTCTCTGCTGCGCAGGCGCACTAGATGTCCGGGAGTTAGCCCCGCCCCGTCAGATGTCTGCATGGTACATCAGCTGACTGCATGCTGAGCGGTGGTTCTTCAATTAATTATTCTGTATAAATTGTCGTGAAACGTAACAGATTTTTAGGCCATGAACTGCAAACATACATAAACAATTAAAACGATGAACAAATGAGAGCTTGATAGATACATAGCCTATACTTATACTGTATACAGTTTCTGAATGATATTTGGCTCAAATCTGTTCCTGATATCTGCTATATCTTTCAAATCAATTATCTTAACATGCCTCACAGAGGGACACCTAATTAAAGTTGCAAAAATATGCCTGTTTGTTTTTTAACTTCCGGAAGCTGACCCCTCTTGCACCCACTGAAGAGTCCTTATTTTAATATTCATCAGCACTCAGGTCCCTCTCATTTGCTCACGTTCTTTCAGAAGCCGAGCTCGCTTCAGGTGTGTGTATGTGTGTGTTGGGGGTTGGATGGAGAAGTGACGTAAAAACGGAGCCTATTATTAAATTTGCTTCCTGAAAAAAAAAAAAAAAATAAAAAAATAAAAAAGCATGCTTGCCAGCTGGAAGCTGAGGAGAGAACTGTAAAGCAAACAGGTGAGATATTACTGAGGATCACATGGATTTGTATGGGAAGGTAAGATGATCTTTTTATTTTTAAACAATCGCATTCTTTCTGATTTATTATCGTCTCAGTTTGTTTAATATAAAAAAAAAAAGGATAACGACTACTGCTAGATGAAATCCGAGCTACAAATTGCAGAAGTCCAGCTGTAAACAGCTGCATGCTGAGAAATGTAGTCAAATATATTTATACTTTTGAACCAGTTAGCCGCCTGCGTGCGCAGAGAAACATTATTAAAAAAAAAATAAAAAAAGACTACAAGTCCCATCTTCTTTGCAACCGTGACGTCAGTGGTACGCAAGACGCAAGCTGTTTCCGCTCGCGCTCCCCACCGAGGCAGAGCCGAGGCGGAGGGGAACAGCTCCCAGGTGCTGAAACTGGTCGGAGACAGACCGCTGTGTGCGTTAGAGCCAGAAAATTAAAAAAAAAAAAAAAAATAATAAAATAAAATAAAACCCGAATTCAGCGTAACAGGGCCAGACACGAGTAGAACCGAGGCCTTCGAAACAGGTTTGTTCACGCGACGTCCTCAGCGCGGGTTCTGAGTTTTCTGTATCTACAGTTATGTGGAAGAATTTCACGGAAAAAAAAAAAGAAAGATAAAATGACCTCCTGCCCAGAACTGCTCGTCTGACATTAGCTGGCACTCGGCTTCTCGCTCGGCAGCACCGAGAGGACAGGCTCACGGTGGCCCGAGTAGAAGCCGTTTATCCCGGGTATGCTTTCTAAACGGTGTCCTTGCTAACAGCGGCGCTACACGGAAGCGTAGAGAGCAAGCACAGGACGTGCATGATGGAGGTCCGGCATCTTTAATTCACTGCAGAGCCCACAAGGAAAGATGGACGCACACTAATAGTGCTTTCTTTCTTTTCTTTTTTTGAAGGAAGCTCGTTGTTTTTTCAGGTAAACACTTGGGATGAAAGCTCCTCTCGTCCTCTGAGGTCCCTGACCGCTGGCAGCTTGTACAGAATTGCTGAGTGTTTAAGACGAAATATCACTTTCCGTTCCACGAGTACTCTGTGTACATTTGTGCAGCTGTTCTAATCTGGGAGCAGATTTAGTTGATTTATTCTTGGCATTAAAAAAAAAATGGGGTAGGGGTGTATGTTTTCTTTAGGCTGCAGAGAAGGGCCACTATGTACAAAACAATATTTCCTCCTCTGCATTAAGAACACCCAGTTTTAGCCTAATTTACTTTAGCTAAGTAAGTTATAACATCAATAAAAGAATCACTAGGTTACAGGGATTTTATCATTAAAAAAATGCAGCTTGTTATCTAATTCTTATTATTACAACAGCTTGCTGTGTTTCTCATGCTGCTTTCCTGATTCAGCCTTCTGTCATCTCTGATCTGTGGCCTACAACAAGCTGTATGTTCTGAACAAAATGTTTGGACTATGTTTTATGTCTTAGCATGCATACACATTGATGCAGATCCTGTCGTGGCTTTTCTATAGGAAGGAATTTAACAAACCAGTCAGCAGATTTGGGAAAATATCAAGTTCTTATTTTCAGTGTTGACTTTACCTCAAGTGAAAAAAATGCCTTTTTTTTCTGCAGATGGCTGCCACTCAGGACGTCAAGGGGAAAGGAGAGGGGGGAGACCAGAATTTTGACTACATGTTCAAGCTGCTGATCATTGGCAACAGCAGCGTGGGTAAAACGTCCTTCCTGTTCCGCTACGCCGACGATGCCTTCACTTCAGCCTTTGTCAGCACAGTGGGCATCGACTTCAAAGTGAAGACGGTGTACAAAAACGACAAGCGGATCAAGCTGCAGATCTGGGTATGAAGTAGCTTTCGAGCGTTCAATGTTCAGAAGTGAGCCACAAAATGTTCTTCGACAAGCCAACCCCAGCTTTATCCTATTTTATGTTTCTTACATTTTAATTTTAATTATATAAACATTTTTTTTATATTTTAATTGGTTTAGAGAAACGGTGAACATTTACTTGCTACAACTGTCTGGAAGAAATTATTTTTTGTGGTTCTAAAAGTTGGAGTCAAAGCCCCACTATGAAACACAACACATCGAGTTAAGGGTCTTGAGATGAACACCAGAAGCAAAATTAAATTTAAAACAATTGGTAATTGCAGTTGTTGGTAATTATTATGATAATATATAAAGTGTTACTCAATAAAATGGCATAATTCTTATTTTTATCATTATAACCCTTGTTTAATTGGCCCAATTGTAATGATTGCTTACCATGACTAAAATATAGTTGGGGTTGCAAGTTCCCATCTCGGTAATTTTGTTGTTCGAAAGCTAAAAAGTTGGAGAATCAACGCTTTTTGTTTCTGTTTTCTTCTTTTAGCCATTGTGCTCCTGTAGAGTGATTCCTGTCACTGAAAGACCATCATTCTTTGTCCTGTGCTCATTATGTCTCATGCGTTTCTGCATTAATCAATATGTGTCAAGGACTATGACAGTTTGGGACTAGAAGTAGGTTTTTGGCATTCATAAAAAGGGGCTTGTCGAGGCATTTATTCAGTTCAAGTCAGTGTTTTGGCTTGTGGGACGTATCATAAATTTCTTAGTATGCTGTGATAGTCTTGGCCATTCACATCCTGAGGATTCAGAGAACAATTAATAATATCTACAGCTTCACAGGCAACATGTTTAAAGGTCAGTGTAAGAGTTGAAATTTGTCTCAGTTAAAGTTTAGCACATTATTTGACACATACACAAAAACTAAACTTCAGGGTGATCTTGGTCATAAACCATGTTGCACATTAGGCTGAGGGATTCAGCTACTCAGTTAAAAGCTCGGGAACGGCTATAGTGTATTTGAATGCTCTGATCTAAGTGTTGAGACAGATGGAAATCTCAACATTACTGACAGGAAATTAGTAAGTGTCGGTGCAGCACAGCAGAGATGAACGCAGGAAACAACACCTTCTCCACAACATGTGGGAAACTGCAGAATCTGTTCAATTAGGAGTTCACCAGAGCTGTAGAGTCAGATTGTCTCCTAATAAAATAGTTAATTTTCTTGTCTTCTATTTTCATCCTCATTGGTATATTTAAATATGAAGGTTTAGATCTATATTTTTCACCATTTTACAAGAACTAGCCAAACGTTTTGTGTTTTCTTGGCAAAAAAAAGTAGCTGAAGAAGAGGCACTCGCATCAGAATGTGAAAACTTGGCGTTGAACACCGAGTGATAATCAGAATAATGTGTTTATCATCAGCACAGACGAGCATATTCAGAAAGGAAAAGAACTGCCCTTACATCCAGATAATTGGCTTGTCTCTTATAGTTGGGCTCACAGTGAGCTGAGACATGCACTAAGTGGCCTTTTAAGGTGATGACTATTGGCGCGAGTCCTTGTGGTGGACCCACATCATAATATATAAAAGCCGCTCCTGTAATTAAATGAGACTGCTGAACAGAACACAAATGCATGGCTAAGTCATTAAAAACCAGATGCACACCTAAAGCTGAATTTTTTTTTCTTTTTCAACTATCTGTCTCTGTTCACTTTCTCACCAGTCAGTCATCAGCTGCTTCGGCTGATTTCCGCTGAGCTTGCAGCTACATGCAAAGCTTTTCAAAGTGCTCAAATTTTCAGGACTCAAGCGGATTCTCATTTCCCTGCTTCCACTCGATCCTTTTAACTAAGCACAAGCAAAATGGCGGGCAGAAACAGGCTGAAAACGCTATGCTAAGGACTTAGCTGAGAAATTACATTCAAATCCAGACAAGAAGATTAAATGATGTGCTCAGATGACCTGCGTGTGAACTGGAATATTAAGATGAGTATTGCAGAAAGATGCAAGTACAGTTTGTTTTTGTTATAAACTGACAGAAGGCCGTGGCTGTGCTTTGAGGGTGGAAGCTGTGCAGACTGAAAGCTCCATTTCTGTGAAGTGGAAGGTCAGATTTGTCCTCTGGCTATAACAGGCGCACAGTTGCAGCCATGTGCAGATGAACAGAACGCAGAGGAACACAATCCAGAGCTGCCTGTTGGGCGTCTGTTTAACAGGAGCCAAATGGAGCAGCCAGAGGTCTTCTGACATGAGTCCCAGAAGCCTGGAAACACACTTGTTGTGCGTGTAAGAACAACGCTGTAAACATACAACATGACTGATTAATTCTATTGAACAGTTCAGTGATAATAATCAGAAAAAAATCAATAAGAAAAACAACTGTGAACAAACGTTTTCTTCCCATTCTCTTCAAATTTAGCATTTTTTTTCCCTGACATCTCAGTTATGGCTTTGAGCAAGTTCTCTCATCTTATCTCCAACGGCAGCGCACAGCTACTCAGTGTTCAAATAATTCAACTTCTATATTTAGACCATTTCCTGTGAATTACATGTCACAAGCTAAGCTTTTAATACTGCACCGCTGAGCCTTTGAACAGAGCCAAATGATTATTTTACTGAGCAAAAATTGTCAGACATATCAAGCAACACTGAGGTTCGCTCTTGGTGCTTTATCAATGCAAAGTCAGCAAGGCAGTTAGTACAATGATTGTTTCCAGATTATGTGCACAATGGAAGATGATTGTCGTTTTTATATGTGAATGTCAGCATATTAATAACTACAATGTCTGCTTCTTAACAGTGTTGTGTGCATCTGTTTGTGCTGTACAGGGTTTAAGTCCATATTGCTGAGTTTGACAGTCCAGCAGCTATTTTAAGTCGTGCTCTCTTTGTGTAGGACACTGCAGGCCAGGAGCGCTACAGAACCATCACCACAGCTTACTACCGTGGAGCCATGGGCTTCATCCTCATGTACGACATCACCAACGAGGAGTCCTTCGGTGCTGTGCAGGACTGGTGAGTCACGCTTCATCAGATTTGTATATAGGTGAAATGAAGTGCAACTTTTTGTTGCTGTGAGTCAAGTCCACCATGATGCAACCCTCTTCACCTCCTGCTAAAGCCAACGGTGTGCCTCGCTCTCCTAAGATATGGAATCTGACACTTTTCATGCAACATACACATTTGGCTCTGAGATGAAGGAGAAACTTGTCAAGGTCACAGCTCTGGCCTCGTCGTGAGTCACACCAACTGAGCAACAACTCTGAACCAAATGTCTGTTCTGTTGGATGATGCATTTGTGTCTGAACAAGGAGTTGGAAGGCAACGTTCAGTTAGTTACAGAAACTAGGTTTTTAGGTTAGCAAAACTGTTATAAAACACCACAGAGAATACTTACACAGATCATTGTACAGAGATAATAGTGTGAATGTTTATGAAGCATTCACCCTACGTGATCCATTTTTCTTCAGAAAGATTTTCAGCATCATTCTCGTTCCACATTTTTTGTGCTATTTCAACAAATCATAAATCAAAACATTCAGCTTTTTCAGGACAATCCTGCTATGACTTTTGGTATTGGTGCAACTTTAGCTTTTTGAAATATTTAGCCTTT
>JARVGQ010001639.1:21561082-21573822 GCA_031762355.1 Hypsolebias martinsi | reverse complement strand
GACTGAAAATATTGAACACTACCATTTTCAGCCACTAGATGGCACTCGAGTAGTATGGCATGCCGTTGTGTCATGTAGTAGGTAAAAGTGGCTATTAATGACACAATCAGCTTGCCATAGCATGCCACCTTCATTCTGCTCACTTGGACTAACTGTCAAATCAGCTTCATTCCAATGCGCCGCCCCGGCGAAATGCTGCTAATTTGACCTTAAATGTGCATTTATTAAGTAAAAGTTCAGCTGAGACACACCTTTGCTATAATGTCGGGCAAACAAATAATTGTTTTAGGTGCTTATCTTATTAAATTTTAAAGAAATGAGCAGCGACTCGTCCCTCTGCGCATGCCCGCTTCCGCGTAGCTGATCTGACTGTCAAAGTGCATTTATTAAGTAAAAATCAGACTGAGACACACCCTTACTATAATTTTGAGCAAACAAATAATTATTTTTAAGTGATAATTGTGTTAAATTCTTATTAAAGTATTCCCGTGCACGCTTTCTGCTGCTGCCATTTGGCAGCCAATCAATTTGTGGCACAACACTGGCCCACATTTCTGGGTTCTCAGCGGTAGCATGTAATAAACGTGACGCGTCATTGGTGACTCATAATAGATGCCACATTTACGGCGAAATGACATTTTTATGGATTTTTCCACTTTATTAGAAATATTTGGACTGATGCGACTTATAAGGCAGTGCGATGTGTACAATGGAAAATATGGTAATTGGAAGTGGTTTGAAAAGAAGTTAAGATACAATACTGAAATCAAAGTATTCTTCTACTTGTGGGAATACCACATAAGCTTTACAACACTGTTGACTGGTAAGTTTCAGAGCAACAAACAGCAAAACAATATTTATTTTGATCTCTAATAAACAAATTCAGCATTTTGTAACTTAGAGGTAGAGATTTAGAGATAGGTTACTTTAGATGGAGATAAAACAGCAAATGAACTAAAAACACAAAATGTAATCATTCTTAAATTATTTTTAGACAGCACCGTATGGGTTCGGTCTGCCACTTTCTGCAATTATTTTTCATTTATGAAAGACAAAATGTACCAGATAGGTATATGACTGTGGGTGTGTGCGCGCACGTGCGTGCTCAAAGCAAGTGCCAGCCTGGCAGTGCATATTAGTCAGAGCAGAGACAGAACATGCTGTCTGTCAGGCCGTCGCGTTGCCATGGTGACACTGTCTGCTTCTCTCAGGTGGTTCTGGGAAACCATCTTCAGTCAAACCAACCTGTCTGGGTGCCAACAACAGGACACAGTTCTCCTTTCTTTTGTCTCAGCAGCCTGCCTTTTATTTCCCTTCCTGCTTTTCTATATTTTTCCATTTTCTTTGGACACGGACAGTAGGTTCAGAAGTGGAAAAACAACTTGAAGTGTGATTTCTCAGGTTCAGAACTGTTCTGGCTTATGTGCATACACAGAAACACAGCGCTAACATCCCCAAGTGATTTTTGTTTTGGCTCTTACCATGTGCAATCTAACTCAACCTTTGTCTAAGCTCTTTGTTGATTTTATCGATTGCTCAGCTGCAGCCTGACACACCAACTCATCCTCCACAATCACCCGCACACACACCACCCCCCACCCACACACTCTCTGATCATGATTTTGTTTCCTTAAATGGATTAAAGACACAAATGTTTTGTACAAGAACTGTTTTCTAGATTCAGTAGAAGTTTGTTTGACATACTGTTTTGATACAACATGAAAGACTTGAATGCCAAAAAAAAAAAAAAGTGTCTTGGATTAATAAAAACACACAACTCTTTTTTTTTTTTTTTTTTTTGTCCCTCCAGTTTTGGTTTGCTGTTTTATATTATTAAAAAAGTACTAGCTGTTGTATTTTGTAAAGTGTTTAATTACATTGTTTACTCCCCCTCATTTAAATAACACCTACACACTGACTGTATTTCTTGGCAGAGGAGCTACATTTAATTATTCATATTCAAAGTTACTGTGGGTGATGAAACATGAATGAACCTGAACGCAACACACTGCTAGCCACAACCCACAGGGGCCAACTAATCTATGGCTAATGTCTCAGTACAGGTGATTTCTGCTAACTCAGACATTCTTTGTTCATGTTGTGGGAAGTCAGAGGGATTTTAATGGCAACTGGAGACCTGAGTGAATGTTTATGTTATGACTTATTATTGATTTTAAGTTTTTGTTTTGATTGATCTTGGTTGATCATAAAATTAATGCAATAACCAAATCTTTGCTAATATCTAAGTAAAATAATTATGGTTTTTAACAATAAATACTGATGATGACGATCATTGCTGATAAGTTAAAACTGGAAACAGGATGCTTGATTTCATCACAATGATTCATCACTGATTTGTTTCAGTTTCCTTCACTTCAGGGTTCTTGCAGTTTTGTATCTCAGCCAAGCAATTGTCAGCCTGATGATGATTTTCATTCCCAGGAAGTTGGAAACACTGTGATGGTTCAAAGTTAAGACTGGATTGAATTAGTCTGTTATTTTGATGTGACATCTTTCCATTTCAATTTCCTTCACTCCAGGGTCCCGTCTCTTGTGTGACCTTTTCTAGGACAGGGGAGTACTTTTCCTCTGGAGGTTCTGATGAACAGGTGACGACTTATTTTCTATTTTATTTTTTTAAATAAACAAATTGATCATGTTAATTGATGGTTGAAGTTGTCAGTTTTCATTTTGTCATTGATTTATTGCTTGAGAATAATTAATCTTTCAACAGGTTCTGGTCTGGAAGAGCAACTTTGACTGTGTTGAGTGTTGTGAAGGTGTTAAACTGCAACATAAAAGTGTGGCCAGCTCTACAAGTCATCTCCCTCTTAATTCACATCCATCTGTTCTCCACAGCCAGGTAAGTTCAGGCAGCAAAGGCAAAAAAAAACAAAAAAACTTGCTCATAGTATTCAGCTGCTGCAGGTCCAGTCAGCCACTCATCAATCAAATAACCAACTGTGGAGAGTTTTATCTCTGTGGCATATGGCCTTCCTGCTGGACTTCTGGGTTTTGCCACCTGACAGCCATTTTACCCTTTTGTCTTGTTTAAACTCACATTGTTTATTCCAGGCTGTTCAGGTATATATTGGTTAGAATAATTCTGTGATTCCCATCATATGAGAATTTTACGTATCTGCTCTGTATCTCAATACACAGCCATTGATCTGACACATTACAGATACAGTACTAATAGCAGCAAAACATTCTGCCTCGAGTCATCCCTCAGTCGCAGTGCAGTTCATTTAAGTTTTGATTCAACATGGCATGATTTAATGTTTTACATATGACAATGTGTAAGGAACAATCCTTTACAATTTAGTCAAATTACCAAAAAATTTTCAAATTCCAAAAGGAAACATGACTTTTTATGAACAGTTGCTGTTGGGAAGTATAGAAGCTTCAAAATTTGGTTCGGTTGTGACGTTTCTGCCATTTTTCTTCGGGCTATTTTAGTGTTTGACAGAACTTGTTGGTGATCTGGCTGCATGCCTGTAGGTTTGTCCTGGAAATGTGTCGGAGCATGCATGCTTGAGCTCAACTGAAAAATAAACATAAAGGAACTTAGACTTGGACATATGCATGCAGCTTTTTTCTATTCATTTATTTAAAGTCTATGATGCGGTATGAAGTTACACTTATCTCATAAACAGGCAAGAAATGTGTGCACATTTACAGATCCACACGCATTAGACATGACATGTTGATTCTGTCATCTTTGGATCCTCGTTGATTAAACTACAGGTACACCTCAGAAATAGAATATTGTGAAAAAGTTCTTTATTTTTTTATTTATTTTTTCAGAAAGTGAAACTCGTATATTGTAATGATTCATTACACACAGAGTGAAATATTTCAAGCTTTATTTCTTGTAATTTTGATGATTATGGCTTACACATAGTGAAAAAACAAAACTCAGTATCTCAGAAAATTAGAATATAGTAAAGATGTTCAGTATTGTAAACTCATGATGTCACACCCTGATCAGCTGATTAACTCATAGACATGAGCTACAAATGTCTCATTCTTCACGTCCAGCCACTTCTGAACCAGAGACAGAAGCGTCTTACACGCTGAGGAGACAAAGAACTGGACTGTTGCTCAGTGGTCCAATGTCCTCTTTTCACATGAAAGTTAATTTTCATGTCATTTATAAATCAAGGTTCCAGAGTGTGGAGGAAGAGTGGAGAGGAACAGAATCCACGTTGCTTCAAGTCAAGAGTGAAGTTTCCACAGTCAGTGATGGTTCGGTGTCATGTCCTCTGCTGTTGTTGGTCCACAGTGTTTTCTGAAATCCACAGTCAATGCAGCATCTACCAGAACATTTAGAGACTGCATGCTTCCTTCTGCTGACGAGCTTTATGGAGATGCTGATTCGGCTCCTGCCCACACTGACAAAGGGACCAAAAGCGGCTGTGGAACATTTTAATTTTCTGAGACACTAAGTTTTGGTTTTTCACTATCTGTAAGCCATAATCATCAAAATTACAAGAAATAAAAGCTACAAATATTTAATTCTGTGTAATGAATCTATATAATATGAGTTTCACTTTCTGAAATGTTTGACAAAATAATTTGAAATTCTTCACAATATTCTAACTTGTTGAAATGTGCCTGTATTACTTTAATTATTGATAAATCACTTTGTTCTGAGGTGTCCATCCATCCATCCATCCATCCATCCATCCATCCATCCATCCATCCATCCATCATCTTCTGCTTGTTCTGAAGTTGGCTTGTGGGGGCAGCAGCTTGAGCCGGGAGGCCCAGACATCTCTTTCCACAGCTGCCTCTTCCAGCTCTTCTGGGAGGACTCCAAGGTGTTCCTAGATAGTCTCTCCAGTGGGTCCTGGGTCTTCCCCCGGTCTCCTTCCAGTCAGACATGCCTGGAGTACCGAGGGGCCCATGGAGCATCCTTACCAGATGCACAAACCAACTCGACTGGCTCTTCTCGATGTGGAGTAGCAGCGGTTCTACTCTGAGTCTCTCCCAGATAACTGAACTTCTCACCCTGTCTCTAAGGGAGAGTCCAGCTACCCTGCAGAGGAAACTCGCCTCCAGTATCCGCAATCTTATTATTTCGGTCACTACCCAGAGCTCATGGCCATAGGTGAGAGTAGGAGCATAGACCGACAAGTAAACAGAGAGCTTCGCCTTACAGCTCAGCTCCCTCTTCTCCATAATAGACTGGTACAGAGTTCACAATACTGCAGACGCTGCACCAATCCTTCTGTCAATCTCATGCTCCATTTGTCTTTCACTTGTGAACAAAACCCCAGATACCATAACAGAATTTATTATTCTAATCATTTATGTCAGATGTAAAGGTGATTTTCGAGAGTAGATGTTTATTGGTCAGCTCTATATGTCCCAGTTGTGGTGAAAAGTGTTATGAAGCAGAAACAGCTGTAAGCGTGTAATTACTTCTAACACTGACCCAAAAGAGGCTTTAACAGTACAAGTACACAGCTTGTAATGTCTTTTTTAACATTTGCTTGCATAGTAATATTCCTGGAACCCTCAAGACATTTTTTTGTTCTTGTCTGACTCTTTCTCTTTGTGCTGCACGGAGAAGACTGTAAATGGATTTTAATAGCTTCTCTACTTGACGGCTATTATTACAGATGAGTCTGAAAGGGGTATTAGAAAATGGGCAGCTGGACCATGTAGAGAAAGGGGATAAGGAAAGTGAATAAAACATATTCTCTTCTTCTGAGAAGTCTTGTGCTCTTATTACCCAAATAAGCTTGTTTCACTGGAAAATTTGGTTTTCCAAATTAATCTCAAGCATTAAAGTGGAACCACTTCACCTTTCCTTGGTTAAAAACTGATGCATCTCTCTTAAAACAACCACGCAAACATGCTTTTTAATAAAACATCTTTACCATATAATAGTTTTGTAAAACATGTTTAATTTTTATCTATTTAACTCAACAATTTCAGTTTGTGTTTCAGCTGCAGATTTATGTACGTTTGAAACACATTGATGTAAGGAGTGTCACTCCACAATTTTGACATTTTTGTTGGTTTTGTCCATGTCCAACCATTTTTTATTACATAAAATATCAAAATATACTCTATAAAATATACTCACAGTGAACATATTCAGTGTTGGCACAGTATCATAGATAACTTGTCATGATTATGTGATTAAGACTAAAATGTCTTTATCACGCTCATGGTTCTTTTAGATAATGTAGGTTTCACAGTGATTTTAAGAGCTGTTGTGGTGTTTGTGGTGAGAACAGAGGTGCTTGGTTCGTTCTTGTTTAGCTGTCAGTCGGTTCTCACTGTACTGCAATGCTTGGGACAGTAATTCATTGGTGGCTCAAAATTGCAAGAAAATGTGCAAACTCTTCTCACTGAATTCTTTGTATTTGAGACTAGCGAGCCGTGCGGATGCCTATTGAACAGGCAGATTTTGAAAATCGCAGCTTATTTTTGTGTGTAAAGCTTGTAAAACTGCATTCTTTGCTGTGCACGTTATTTTGGTATCCACTTTTGCGCACACAATTATTTGGAGTTTACCCTGTTTGTCAGCGAAAAAAAAATCTCATTGGGCATGATTTTATTGAAACTTTTAAGAAATAATAATTAGATGTACGTCTACAGCTGGTTACTTCTTGGAGTCGTCCCAAGTGAAGATGGCTGCCAGAGCGAATCGACATTAGCCAACACAGAAATGGCTCTAACTCAGTCAGTTTTACAGACATTTAGCTTAAGTTTGGTGTGGTCATGGCTGATAATCTTTCCTCAACACTTGATCTGAGCATGACATCTCGTGATCTTTCATTGAGCTTAGCATCATATTCAAGGTTTGACCAAAACAGCTACAACTCCATCATTCCTTGTAAAATAATCTGTCTAAAATGCTGGTGGGTGATTTGCATTCCTTCAGGGAATGCTGTGCTTTCAATTAGAACAATATAGTTACGTACATGTAACCCTGAGTCCTAGAAAAGGGAGCAACTTGTTTTCTTTTCTATAGTCCTAAAAAATTGTTTCCGATGTAGCAAAAAAGGTTTTCAAGGACCAGGAAAAAAAAATGGAGTGATCTGATTGACGGAGAAAACTATTTTTTGCTTTGTAATCTAGCCCAAAGCTTAATCTTAACCTTAAACTAAAGTACTGGTATGTCCCCAGGACATTCTAGGAGGATAAGGATTTCTAGTCCCAACAAGGTTTGTGACTATAGCAGCACAAGTGTGAAAGGCAGCCAAACCAAAAACACTCAGACACACTAACAACATTAACCTGAATTACTTATTGGAACAGGTTCTTCCTTTTTTATTGACAAGTACCAGTTGCTTCAATTAAAGTCATGGTAGGATCTGTACCTGGAAGCATGCACTTCCTATGTTTTTCTTTTCATGCATAATTTAGCCATTCATAATTTATTATTAATACCAACCCTTTTATGTCATGCACTACTGCACGGCTCCTTCACATGTCGCCTGAGAGAAGCAGAGGAGGAAAATGTCACCCCATTGCCTAAATGTGATGCTTTGTTTTTGTTGTTTTAAAAAAAAAAAAAAAACTGAAGAAAGGGATGCTCACACAATTGTAGAAAAAGTGCATGTAATGTAATTTTATATACTTATTTTCAGAGAATTCAGTAAATGAGAGCAGCCATGACGGTGTTTATGGAACAGTTCTTCCAGTCACGCATCCAAGTAATTAGCTGCAACTTAATTAAAAAAGATGCATAAGATGCTAGTCATCTAGCCTTTTTGGCCAGAAACCTTGTAATAATTAGTTTTTTGAGTTACTAGTTGTGCTCATTTTATAAACAGAAATATTAAGTGATATTGAAAACCGCTGCATCCAAAAACAACATCACATTTTTTATACTTTCTGTTTTAGCCGATCATTCTTTACTACAGTATTCTTAGATGTGTAGTTACGTTTATTTGTGAGATAAGGGCAGAAACCAGAAACATGTTGTCTTAACTGTTAAACACAGTAAACCAGCTTTAAATGAAGTCTGCTCCTGACGACTGGTTAAAGATTAGCTTCAGTTTGGTCTTCTTCCTGCTCAGCAAATCTTAATTTGCTTTTGCTGCTGCTTTCTTTCTTGTATGAGCATTGATGTATGTATGTGAGTGCCAGCCATGGCTGACAGGCAGATCAGCTCTCTCTGATCACAGTGACTCCAACCCCCACCACCCCTCTCTTCTCGCTCCGTCTCTAGCTTCACATCTGGGTCTTTCTCTGGCTCACGTGTGCTGACAGACGAGCAGCACTCTCGCAGCAGGCTTCCCTTCACAGCTCGGTACACACAAACTCTTGCTCTACACCGCTCAGTTCAGCTTTAGGAAGAGTGTCAGATACAATGAAGAGGGGGAGGGGTTCTTGACTGTAATGACTGTCTAAAGTTTTTCCTGCTTAACCATTATATTCATATTTGGTACATTGTGAACCCTCAACCGCTGCGTAATCAGCACATATGCAGCAATTATTTTGGTACAGTGTTTGTGCATCTGGAAGATGCAACTATTTTAAGACAGGTGGTAATATTCTGACAGCAGGAGTTGAATGCATTTTTTTTTTTACATCGGGGGTAAAGAAAAAGGAAATGGCTGTGTCAAGGGACAATTGAATTGACAAGATAGCAGGGGAATTAAAGAGCCTAATGGTCTAGTGGAGCGAATGAGCATCAGTGTGAAACAGGACGTTAGAGAGAAGGTTGGTGTGGAGAATGGGGAGAACAGGGTGAGCACTTGAGGAGGCTAGACAGCACGAGTACACTCGACAAAATTACAAGTCAAGATAGACAATAACAAAAATACATTCTGAGAGCTAGTAGGAGACACCCCGTCATGCTTGATACACAAGAAAACAAATGGTTTACGGATAAACTTTAGAAAGAATGAAAGCAGCAGGTAGGAAA
This sequence comes from Hypsolebias martinsi, assembly GCA_031762355.1. NCBI lineage: Eukaryota > Metazoa > Chordata > Actinopteri > Cyprinodontiformes > Rivulidae > Hypsolebias > Hypsolebias martinsi. The sequence continues at coordinate 21,564,929 of JARVGQ010001639.1, read as the reverse complement.
ATGAGCACACTCTCCCTTGTTGAATTGTGACAACCGTCATCACAGGCTTCACTGAATTAAAACCATCACTAACAGTTTTTCATTGCTGTAATTACAGTAATTGAGACGTATAAGCAACTGGTGAGATTGTCTTCGCTTGTTATAGCATGAATTGCACACATGTACACACCGGTCAGCCTCACTTCTTTCGTCACAAAAGTAAATCTATTGTCCAAAAACAAAAAGTGATAATAATTATGTTTGACCAAATCGTGCAATTTGTGTTTTAGTTAATGCATAAACAGGTTTCTAGATAACATTAATTAATTCCATTGTTAAATTCAGGATATTTGGAGTTGCATTAAAAAAATCTACCTGTAGGATAAAATCCTTTTTAATTACTTGGAAGTGTGTTCTCCCTTTGTGTTTTAAATTAATCAACTGTGTTCTCTATTGTGACAGACAGTTAAGAGAGAGTGCATGAACTGTCTGTTTTGTGTGCTAACTTGGGGTGCACCGATAAACCGGCCGGTCGATAGGCCCCAATTTCCTTAATTTTGGGAGATCATAGATTGGCCGATACTTACATGAGAAACCGATTTTACAGATTTGTTGTTGTTGTTGTTGTTGTTGTTTTAACAACAATTGTCTAAACTTCATTTATATTTCAGATCACTACCTCATGGCCAGTTAAAGCAAGTTTTTATTGTTTCTAGGTTATTCATTCAATTTTTATTCATACAGGTTAATCCCATTGAGCCTTGGGGACTCATTTTCAAGAGACCTGATTCTAACAAAGAGTGATGACAACAGTAGACAACAAAGACAACAGTAGACAATCATAAAAGGAAGCATACAAATATTGTTCAAGAGTTTGTTTTTCAGTAAAATAAGATTGGAAAATTGAAGGTGCATCGTGAAACACCTGACAGTGTCGCTTTTAAAACAAAATCGGTTTTGGCCAAAATCAGAATAGGCAGGTCAGACCTTTTAGAGATCAGTGATCGGCCAGAAAACTGCAATTGGTGCACCCCTAGTGCCAACTGGCCAACATCTTCTTCCACTAAATTATCCACAGTATGTATTTTTAAACTTTCTCAAACATTAACCCTTCGCAAAACACTGCAAGCTGCATCTGAGACACCTTGCTTTTACAGTTTCATATAAAGACTGAGGCAGCATGGCAGGTAAAGTCAACCCACCAATGTTACACCTCTGAGCCATTATGGTCAGTACTATATGCATTTTGAGGCTGTACTGAACTGATGACAGTCAGTCTGTGTGACCAACTGGCTACTGGATTTAGAATGAGATGTCCGACACCATTTATACAGAGCAATCTACAAACTCCACAGGCGGCTACCCTGAGCTGTGATCGCAAGGTTTTTGGCACCTCTCATGGTGGCCACCCTTGAACCCGGTGGTGGTCACTGACACCCCCAGGTGAGGAAGGGCTGAAGGAGTCCTACCAGGCCTTGTGAACTGGTAGAACTGCAGCTAAGGGGTATCGGGTGGACCAAGCAAGCCAGTGTTGGACTGTCTTGGTTGTCACGCCTTTGTAACATTACATGGACATTGGGGTCAGTGCCAAAGGAGACTGGCGAGTGTTCCATTGAAAAGGGAATCAAACTCCTCAGCCTCCACAATAAGGTCAATGCAGGGGAGCTGGAGAAGAGAGTCTGGTCGATGGACAAACTTCAGGTTCAGGAGGAACAATGCAGGTTCCAGTCCAGCTGAGGAAAAGTGGACCCGCTCCTTAGGATCCTCGAAAGGCCAGGAGAGTGTGCCCAATGTAGATCGTGTTGGTCATAGATAGTTTATTGGGGTTCAAGTGCTAAAGGGGGCTTAAGGATGTTGTTGAACTGTTTACTTCAGTAAATTCTGAGTTTCTTACAACTCCTCATCTCTGTCTTTCCTGCAGAGCTTTGAACCAGCAGATCAGATGAGCAGAAAGGACTCTCAAACGACTGCCCGCTCTCAAAGTTTTAGTCGTAATGGCAGCCTCAGCAGAGCAGCTCACTCTTATACTCACAGAGATCCCACCGTCAGTTCATCCTCCACCCAGCAGAATCAGAGCCAAAGTTTACCACAGCCTTCACATCAGGATCAAGCACAGTCCAGTGCTTCAGATGGAAGGGTTCCCCCTGGTCTAACAAAGACCCTGGAGCACATCATGGGTCAACTGGACATTCTCACTCAGGTAAGCAGAAGATGAGCTTATCTGTGATGACAAACATCATGGCTGTGCCCCACACCCACACAGTTCAAAATAAGATTTATGTCTTCTTTAAAAGCCTCTGGTCAGAGATGGTTCACCAGCACAGACACACAACACAGTTCAAAAATACAGTACATTTTTATGTTTGCTAACTCATCCTGCATCTGTCTGTGATTGTTTTAATTTCTTACTTTTCATTACATGTTTGTATCACTGCCAAACCATTTTCTACATAATTGTGACATTGTGTCTTAACTTAATAAGACATCACATTACATACACAGTTTATGTAAGACATGCACATAAAATGCAACAGTTTTTAAGATTTTTTTTACATATGCATATACCTGTATCTAATAATTTTCTCCATATAGACCATTCTGTGATCTGCCCTTTATAGTAGTCTGGATATAGCTAATTCTTTTATAGCTAATTTTATTTTCAGTACCATGTTTGTGTATTCACTTAGCTTCTACTCTGTGTGAGTGTGAAGTCCAGACACAGTTTGAAGCCAGTCTGCAGAACTAAAAGTAGATTATTGAACAAAATAGAAAAAAGGACAACAACAATAATTTTGCACCTTTTAAAAGCTCTGCTTTTTATCGGTTCATATCTTTTTTTGTTGGATCTTTAAAAAATTTGGACACAGTAGAAAGCTGCTATAGAACATATGAGGCCTAAAATCCAAAAATGTAAATAAAGATGCATCGTTCGCATTTTGGAGACAGACTTTTGCACCATGAATCTAAAGAACTGATCTCATCTCACTGTTGTTGTTGCAATGTTTTCTGTGATGGCTTTGCACCAAACTACCTCTTTGCAATACTTTCTTTGCAATGCTTTCTATAATAATTTGAGTGCCTCATTCTCTAGAGTCAGTGTTTTTTCCAACTTCAATCTTTTTTGATACAAAATCTACACATTAATTTACCACCAGAATTACACAGATTAATCCTAATAAAAATGGGTAAAATTTACTGTACAGTATTTCTTTAATGTCCGAAACTGAATATTAAAATTTTATATTTATAATTGGATCTATCCACAGCTACAACTTACTGTAAGCTGTATTGAACACATTATGTATAAATGGGTAAAAAAAAATCAAGTTGTTAAATATTGTCAAAAAGCCCAGCTGACTCTGATTGCATCATCTGGCTGCGCCACTATTACAAGAGCTCAGCTCAATCAGAATTTAAGAAAACGTTTAGTGAACAAAACTTGTATGTAAGTTGGACATATGGAACTGTAAACAACAAAAACATTTGTATTTGCTGTGCTATGAGTGCAAAACATATTCTATAAACAATTCAATAAAATATATATTTTCTTTGGCAACCTTGAGGTCTAAATTAACTGTTGAATATAAAACTTTGTCGAGGAAAACTTTAACTTTTATCAGTATGTGCCAAGATCTTCGGGTAAGATGGCGCCCCTGTACATGGCCTGCAATCCACCTCTGCTGATGGTGTTCGGATTATTTGCGTTTTGTTCGTTTTTCATCTGGGACATAAACTCGCTGCTGGTGTATGATCGTCAACAGCTCCTGGATCTTTGTTTTCCTGCCGCTGATGGATGTGTGTTGAGCCCTCTCCTGTTCACTCTGCTCACATATGATTGTGCAGCTACCCATCCAGGCTGTCACATTGT
>JARVGQ010001639.1:21438967-21459779 GCA_031762355.1 Hypsolebias martinsi | reverse complement strand
CGCATGCACGGAGAGAACATGCAAACTCCACCCAGAAAGGCCCCCGGACCGAGATTTGAACCGGGGACCTGCGCGCTAAGAGGCAGCAGCTCTACCAGTTGTGCCACCGTGCCGCCCACCGTGCTGCCGAATGGTACCAAGAAAGTCTTTTTTGAGAAAATGGGAATTTATTTTTCCTCAACGCTGATTTAAGGTGAACTCTGTCTCACCACTTTTGTGCCAAAAACATTTTGTGTTTAAGCTAAAAATCTAGATAAAAAATGTGTGTGTATTTACCTGTTTGTTAGGAAAAGTTTCATTTTCATGATAAAATGAAATCAATCATTCCCGTACCTTTTCCCAGCCTCACTCCTGGCACCTGCTCCCACCTCACTCTCGCCTCTGCAGAGACTCATATTTAGTTTAATGGCAGAGTAGCTTGCTGCTGAATGATAGAGATTTGCAACACCCCCCCACCCCCATATTGGACGCAGGCAGTTTAAATCCAGCACGCACACTGTGCTGAGAGCTATTCATTCATTAATGGAGTCACAGGCAGCACTGCTCTTTTTTTTTACATCACTGGCCTTTACTCTGTGGAGGGAGGAAAAGATGCAGAAATTCAGAGGACCGGTGTAAAATACATTTATGCTGTTGTTTTTTTTCTGCTGCTTCATACGAAAAAGTGTGTTTTGGAACAAAATCCTGTGGGTGTTCTGCAGCAATGAGGCAGGTTTGCTCTTATGCGTGAAGTGATATATTATGGATGGATAAATGTGCGCTCTGTTGCAGTTTGTCTCACTTGCTTGGATCTGCTGTCACGTGCCTGCTGCTCGAGATGACACGAAGCAGCAGCTCTGCAGAGGAAAATCACAGCAGCTCACCTTTTGTCTCTTTCACTCACATTCTGTGAAACGGTGAGGTTCACGGCCTTAAACGGATTATTTCACTCTGAGGAGTTGGGGCTTTTTTGAAAGCCGTGCTCAGGTTTTAAACAGAACTGACTGTAACTGGGACTTGACTTTTCACCCCTTTTTTTTAAGGTGAGAGATTTCTGGTGCTAGTCTGGTGCTGCAAATGAATCAGCCCACTCCCGCTTGCACTGCTGGTGTTTCATTTTTCCAAAGGAAAACATGAAAAATTCATCCCTTATGGATTGCACAGGCTGCTGTGGGACTGAAACGAATGAAAAATGTTGTGGATCGAGTCCCTGTTTCTCCGACAGTTTGTGTCGTTTCCCTTAGCAGCAGATTCAAACCAGATGCTGGAATGACCAATTTCCGAGAAGCAGTGATAACATTACTGTTACACATAGGATGTAAAGGCCATTATTTAAATTTTTTTAAATCGATTATCATTTAAAGCACATGTAGCTGGAATAGTTCAGTAGATAAAGAGCAGAGAAAGGTTTCCTGCAGAGTTAAAATAACCTCATTCTGCTCTCATGCTGCCAACGGTCTCCCACCAAATTAAAAGTCTGTACATGTGCCCTGGTGACAGCTGTTCATCTGTTTTGAGAAAAAAAAATTTTGTGGACTTAATTCAGGGTTTGTCATTTTAAAATATCAATAATTAAACAATAGCTTATTTAGATCAGGGGTCTGCAACCTTTACAGTGTCAAGAGCCATTTCTGCCCCTTTGCTCACTAAATTAAACGTGTCCAGAGCCACAATGATCATTGTCATAATCAATTGGTGGCCCATGGGCCACTTTAAGTTTGTTAGAGGGGGCTTTCTGTCCAGTAGGCATGAAATTATAAAACTAAAAACATCCATCCGATTGTTAACATTTATTGATATATTTACATTTTGAGACAAAAAAAAGACTGGATTCCTTCCATCCATCCATCCATCCATCCATCCATCTATCCATCATCTTTACTTTCTTCTTCCTTAGGCAGCACAGTGGTGCAGCTGGTACAGTTGCTGCCTCTCGGCAAGCAGGTCGCCCTGGTTCAAATCCCGGTCCGGGAGCCCTTCTGTGTGGAGTTTGCATGTTATCTCCGTGCATGCGTGGGTTTTCTCCAGGTAATCCGTTTTTTTTTTTCCCATTTATTTATTCATTCATTTTAAAAAAAAAAATACAAAACAATTAACATACATATATTAAGAAAAAAAATATACAAAATGAAAGGCAGCAGATGAAGAAAAAAATCTTATTATGTCTGCCCCTTGTTTCCTGCAGAGTTATAATAACCTCATTCTGCTCTCATGCTGAATGAGGTTTCCTCCCACAGACCAAAAACATGAATGTTAGTCTGATTAGTAACTCTAAATTGTCCCTAGGTGTGAGTGAGAGAGTGAATGGTTGTTTGTCTCTGTGTCCCAGTGATGGACTAGAGACCTGTCCAGGTCTCGCACAGTGATTACTGGACATGGGCACCAGTGACCCCCCGCGACCCAAAAACAAAGAAGTGGGTAAAGATGATGGATGAATGGATGCTTCTTCCTTTTCAGGTTGTGGGGTGGGGAGGGGGTGTCACTGGTGCCCATATTAAAGTCACAAGTACAGAAGACTGGGTTCTTGTAAAGAAAAAAAATGCCAATTAAAAAAAAAAAAAAAAAAAACAATGAACTGTGCAGCAGGATTTTTTGAGTATCCTACAAATTACTTTGAAAAAATAAAGCATAAAGTTAGCAAGTAAAATTTACTCTGTGTATTATTACTAGTATCCACATATTTACAAAGGAAATGACAGGAAAACTGATAAATCTAGTCATTTTTGTTGAGGGTATAACATCCAATAAAATTCAGTTTTATATTAGTTTTGGTCAAAGCTTGAAAGAGCTGCATGTGGCTCCAGAGCTGCAGGTTTAGATGAAGTCATTTTGCTTTTCCCTCAATACAGCATGGTTTTCTGTCTGATTTCTCACTAGGTGTTTGAAGCCTAAATTAGAATTGATCTTTTCCTTATCTAATATTTACACATTAATTTAATCAGAACCCCTGAAAGCAAAGGTTACTGTTGTGGATCTGAAATTAAAGCTATTTATCTGTGCTTCTTTTGTTATTGTAAGCTCTCCCTTTATAGTTTTGTCCAAATCCTGCATCACTTTAACTTTAAAACATTGGGACGTGTTTACCTTTATCCAGGGGCGCCTTCAGAAAGATTTCAAATGGGCCAGATGGGGGCCGCTGATCATCCTGGAATGGTGCACCAAAATCAAAAGACTTAACATTTCAGCTTAATTTAGCTGTCATTTTATTTGAAGATACAGCAAAATGGAAGTAAATGATTCATCTTCTAACAAGGGTCTTTTTAACTATTACAGCTGAATTTTCTATATGAAAACAGAACAGTCACCACTCAACTCAGTGACGTTCACTTCATTTTTAAACACATATTTATATTTTAAAATTGATTTTTGTCTAAATTAAAACTGTTGTAGCTTTAGAAGTGAAATGTTTTCCCATTCTTGCTGGATATACTGTAGATTTTCACCTACTTGACCTTTGTTATATGTTTCCAACTAACCCATTTAAACATCTGGAGTTTATTTTTCAAATAAGCAAGGCTTTCTCTAAAATGAACATTATGGCAGAGTGTGTCGCTCCAAAACTTGTTTGTTTCATTCAGCATTAGCGCTTGCGTCCAGAAAAGAACAGGAACCATCTTTTGTGCTTTAAATAAATCAAATTTCATATCTCCAAAATGAGTTTGGGCCTGGAGAATGAAGCAGTTAAGTTTATTTAAGGTATAATGATTTTTTTTATCTACCCCAGAAAGTCAGATTACTCCTCATCCAGAGAGGAAGCTTTGTGCTAATTTGAAAAAGCACCTCACTGTTAAAAATCCTCTGGCAGGTCTCTTATTCTTCAACGTGTTTAATCAACACCTTCAACTTGCAGTGAACTGCACATGTGTGATTAAGAGGAGGAGAGACCTACTTTTTCATCATCACATTGACAGCGCTGGGGTTCCAGCTGTAAGCACCGCTCTTGGCTCCGCATCCAGTGTGTGTGCATCAGCATGCAGAAGCCAGTCAACGAAAAGCTTCCTCTGTAATTACACACAAACATCCTGACAGTTTTTTTTTTTTTAATAAAATAGTCCAAAGAGAGATGAGAAAAAAAAATAAAGGGAGGATGTAGTCTTTCAGGTGACATTGTTTCATTAATTTGCCAGCCTTATCATTGGGACTAAGCATTGGCTTTTATTGTGATGCAGAATAATGTTTAAGATGTGTTAGTACGAGCTCCAAAAGAATGTACTTTGTGATCTTTCATGAGCAATAATAGATTTTAGATGTTACAGATTATAAATTCTGTCTAAATTTACATTTGCATGGAAGCTACGAGCCGTAGGACCAGTTTGAAAACAGACACACCCCACATCGTTTTGAAAAGTGCTGCAATATGCAAATAAACTTTGGATTGTCTACTCAATGACACTTTTCAAGGGGATGGAACATTTGCATATGATTTCATGCAGGCTGAATTTATGAATGTCCAACAACGCAAAGCTTGACAAAAATAATTAATGCAGTTTTGTGCATCTGGTCTAATGTCACTTACTGAATGCAGCTCATTAACAAAACCAACATAGGTTCTGGTATTTAAAAAATGAGTACCATACAACACCACTTTATTGTTAAAGCACTTAAAACGGCAACAAGGCCAACTGAAGTGCTGTACAGCAAAAACAAAAATAAACAAAAGACACAGGATGTAATACAAAGATAAGAACTAAATGGCTAACATGTTATACAGATGTTAAAATCATCTCACACAGTGTCAAAAGCCAGGGAATAAAAGTGTGTTTTTAAACAAGACTTAAAAACAGTAAGCGAGGGAGCCAGCCGGACATCACTACAGTCTTGGACCTGCAACAGCTGTCACCTCTGAGTTAAAACCAGTGTCCGGAACCAATAAATGCATCTGCTGACCCCAGAGAGCGCTGTGGGACATATAGTTGTTCAGAGATTTAAAAACGTACAGAAGGATTTTGAAATGAATTGGAAAGTGAACCAGGAGCCAGTGAAGGGAGGCCAAAACTGGAGTAATGTGCTCTCTTTTGCCTGTACAAGTTAAGAATCGGGCTGCAGCATTTTGAGCCAGTTGTAAACAGAAGTGTATTGCAGTAACCAAGCCTGGATGTTTAAAAAAAAGCATGTATCGCTGTCTCAAGGTTATTTTTGGACAGTATGGGCTTCAAGTTAGATAGTCACCTCAACTGATTAAAAAAAAAAAGCAGGATTTGTGTTTACATGACTGTTTAGTTTCGTGGAAGGGTCCATTTTCACTACTTGTTTCTCTAATGGGGCTAGAAAGGACAGGTTGATACAGTGGTTCTTGATCATGTCATAGGAGGAAACAACATGATTCTGTCTTCTTATTAAAATTCAAGAAATTTAAAGCCATCCAGACCCTAATGTCAGCCAGGCAGTCAAGAAGAGGTTGAATTGAACGTGCACCAGTGTGCTTCAGAGAGAAGTAAATTTGACATCAGCGTAAAAATGAAAAGGTATATCGTGTTTACGACAAATAGCACCTAGTGCCAGCAGGTATAAAGAAAAGAGGACCAAGAATGGAACCCTGCGGTACCTCCCACCCAATAAGTAGATGGAATTGTTTCCTCTCTGGTAAACATGATCATTTTCTTCATGCAAAAATTGCTTGCTGCCTGCAACTTGCTGGTATGAAAACCGCTTGTTTAAAGAAACTTTTGTTTACACCATTAAAGCCAAAGTTATTTTCACAAGGTAGCTTGAAAAAGGAGAGAGATTCCGTATCTGGGTACTCAGAGAAGGGCAGGAAGAATTTACCCAAGCATCAGATCCCAGACAAAACGTAGAGCGTCTTTGTCTCTAAAAGAAGTAGGACATAATCTGTCCTGACGTGAAGCAAATGACCCCATCAATAAGCGTGACTCAGCCTCTGTCCTTGATGAATATTTCTAACATATGCTACATTTTTTTGAAGGATTTATTAGTGTGCTGAAGGTTAAAACACACACACACACACAAAAAAAACAAGACTGTTGTGAAACTGCTTCATTATCCTTTCAAACATGTTCAAAAGTTCAACATTAACAACTTCAGTGAGAGTGATTTCGTAAACCAGAGTAAAGACGATGGCTTTGGTAAATCATGGAGACAATTTGTTGCCCGAACTCTACTCCTTTTCTCTTAAAACAACAATTTGTGAAAATGAATTTGTACATTTTGTAATATAATTAGATAAGTTGTAACAAAGGCTGAACTGGAACCATTTGATATTAGGATGTCAAGCAGTTTTATGAAGCATTTAAAGAAAACTAAAGTTTAAGAGTGTGATTATCTCAGTGTTTCATGAATATTCTGACAAACTGGGACTGAATATTTCCTTTTTATGAAGCTCGTGAGCAAAGTAGTTTAATGTGATGGAAATAAAACCAACTCGGTTTAAGATCCCAAAACAGCATAAATTATAACAAAAAACTAGATTTGTTCCTCTGGTCTGTGAAAGACAAACATTCTGTTTAGTTTCTTTGTTAGGAGGAACAAAGAAAGAAACTTTGTGAGTCGTGTCTGTTTGTGTGATTATCTCTACCCATGCAGACAGAAAGCAGGTCAGGGTGAGACTGGCCATCATGAAGACACAATTACTGTGTAAGAAGCTGCCCGACAACATTAGATTCAAAACTATAGCCAAGCTCTGATGTGTGTGTGAGCTCATGCAGGTGTAGATGGGCTCCATGTGTGTGCAAAAAAACGCCAAATCCATGCATCGAGTGTGAACAAGACAAGAGTGGTGATTCACATGAACATGAACAGTATGGCTTTCTTGCCTCCGTTTTTGGAGCACGTTATCTAACAAATGAATGGGCAAACATTAATCTGTGTCATCTGTAACAAGGAAGATGATCGGGCTCCAAATTCAGTTCAGTCTGGTTTTATTCTTTGTTAAAAAAAAGACTGATTTACGTGTTTTTATGCACCAGTTCAGCATAGGTGCTGCAGCAGCTTAGTCTGGTAACCAGTAGTTCTAAAAAATACTTTGTAGAGAGCTGTATAATTTGTGCCCAATTTAAAAATGGATCAATAACCTGATTGTAATTTAAATGATGTTCGTTGTAATGAGTGTTTGAGGGGAAGCAGGACTATTTAGCCCAAGTGAACATTTTCACAATCGGCATCTAATTAATTATTTGTAGATTAAATTTACAATTAGTTAGAGTAAACTGGAATGTTGATTTTCTATATTGCGCCCGTGTGCATGCGCGTGTACACAAGAAGGATCAGCGTGGCAGAGAGTAAATAAAGTGATATTGTCTGACTGGAGCTTCCGATAATGAGCCAGGGTCTGTTTCCCTGGCATCACCGAGAGAATAGGAAACTCTGAGCCGCCTCCTTAAAAACATAACGAGTTAAACGTATCCTGAAAGCTGAGCTCGCTGTGAATCTGTGAGCTGAAAAATATGCATTTTTCATCATGAGCCAATGAACAGAGAGTGAGATAATCATATTCACTGGCTCACGTTCATTTTATAGCTTCTGAGGTTTGAATTAGTTTGGCTGAGAGCAAAGCGGGGATCCTGATGCGAGCTCATTGCTGTAATTACCGGCAGAAAACTCACAATGTCTCACAGCTTTTATCTTTTCTGAGTCAAGGAAAAGACACAGCTTGGTTTTATGTTTGATACAAAATAGGGTTTAATGTTTAATGTGAATTTTATAGCAACTTACAGCTTTTCTCTTCACATTTTGTGTCAGTTTTACAAGAAAGTGAACTTGAAGGCCGTAAGACAAAACAAGCATTTAATTTTTAGATACTAAAACTGCTTGTTTGGGATTTTTACAGCCTCGTTTTTACTTCCTCTTACAAGCTCTAATTCTGTATATTTAGTTCTATTTTGTGAAGCTTGTGCTGTTTCACACTTTTTTTTTTTTAATGGCACAAATGTATGTGATGCTGTGACTCAGTGTTTACTGCAGAGTGTTGTTGTCGCCACAAGCCAGGAGCAAACGATTGCACAAAGGTGATGAAGCAAAGTCAAAGAAAAGGAGCAAAAGTAAACGCATCAAATATTCTATAGTTTTCTTTCAGGCTATAGGTTTCTGAGACATCTGTACTTTTATTTTGACCTGAAAAATGACCAAAAACATGCATGTTAGGCTGACTGGTGACTCTAAATTGTCTCTAGGTGTGAATGAGAGAGTGAATGGTTGTCTCGTTTGTCTCTGTGTCCCTGGGATGGACAGATTTAACAGGTCTCTCATAAATGAGTCTTCAAGGTTCAATAGGAAATAACCTTTATAAATAAAGGTTGAATGAAATGGAATGGAGACCTGTCCAGGGTGTCCCCCGCCTCTCACACTGTGACAACTGGATATGGGCACCAGTGACCCCCATGACCCTAAATGGAAGAAGCAGGTAAAGATAATGGAAGGATGGACTGAAGTTCTAACAAAAATGCTGACATACCCATTTCTTGCCTCTAGGTGGAGACAACATCCACAAAAATGTCTTCCTGGAAAAACAGAAAGAGCTTGGCTGTACATTTCTAGACCAGGACTATTCAAATGATGGCTCAGGGGCCAGATCAGGCCCGCCACTGGGTTCATTTTGAAATAAAACTATATTTTAAAGCCTAAAACAAACTTATTTAATGACAATAACTGCTGGATATCTGGCCCCTGAGTCTTCGCTTTCAGTAACTGTGCTTAGCTGAATAGTCCTGCCTCATACCTCTGACCAGAACCAGGCCATTGAAGCTATAATAAAACCTGTTGACTGGGTCTTGTACAAGTTTTTAAATCCTGCTCCTCTAACCTAAACAAGTGGGATATAGCCCTTGTAAAATAAAGAAGACACAAGATATTTTTTTAAAGTGTTTATTGTTGTTGATTTACATGTTTCTGACCTTTCTGCTGTAAAGTCAAATACTAATGTTTAATGACAAAGTGACCAGCAAGCCACCGCCTGCAGCTCACAGAACTGTGTTTGAGCCATTGCATGGCGTTTTCTTGCTCACATTAGCCTACATCATAAACCCCACCCCTTGTCAGCCACCCCTACCTATAGGATTTAATCTACTGGAGTACACTGCTGAAACGAAGACCGGCAGATTCAAACCAGCCTTTCAATAAATTATTTATCATCAACTGTTTTAGACGTGGACATGTTTCCTGTGAAAGCTCTCATGCAGGCATCAAAATGCAGATCAAGTCCCCGAGATGAGTTTGAGACGCCCATGATAATCATAAGAAGGATTCAAAATGTCTGTGACAACTCTGACTAGAGCAAATGCAACAAACAAAACTTCAAATGTTCAAAATTCAAGCGAAAAAGCTAAGAGCTTTTGTGACTCATGAGAAAATTAATATTAAAAAAACTACAAACATTTTGAGACATTTTGAAGACCATTGGTCAACTAGCAGTCACAGCCCGGTGAGTTCCTGACTAAAGCTTGAAGAGCAGACTTGTGCGTAGAAATTTACTTCAAACTTCCTTCAAGTAAATTAAACAAAACTGGTTGACACATTCATCAAACCTGAAATGTTAAAAGAGGAAACATTTACGTAACTCCAGTCCACATTTGCATCATCTTCCTTCTGCTGAGCGGTTCTTCTTGAGTAATTTGTACATTTATAAATTACTCAAGGGAACTACTGAAGAAACGTAACGTCACTTCTGCTATTTTAAAGCAGTTTTTAACGATTTACTCTAAGTTCAATGTTTTGAAATTGATTTGTATCTACAATACTTAGCAATACCAATGAAACACTCCAAACATTGGGGAAGTTTTTGTTAAACCTCCTGAGTGGATTGGAAACAGAGGTTTATGAAGGAGGCAACACACAACCAGTATATTAGTCATGAAATAGTTTTGTTTTTCTCAAAAGGTGAACACTTTCCAACAGATGCAAAAAGGAATCAATTTCAGTCAATGAACAACCATAAAGTCTGCTCCTGATTTGTTCAATGACTGGGTTAATTACAGGGCTGCGATGTTCTGGTGACCCAGTGGGTGAAGATCCATATCATGTAATTACCATGTCACCAGAGCTTTGGTGTGAATATACACAGAACTCACAAGGTTCACCTAAAGGCAGACTTTGGAAACGAGAAGATTGTTTTGCTCATTTATTGCAAAATTAAGGCAAAACAAGCTAAGTCTGTTATTAGTTCATGATTTCAGGGCTAAAGACTGACTTGTATGGAGGACAGAATGTGACTAAATGAAATAAATAAATCCACAATACTGTAATATGTATCATTTAATTATTAAAAACATAATTAAATCCTTAAATTAACAATTAAATTATTAAGTACACAATTAAATTATTTAATTCATGATTTATCCAATTATTTAATTTTGTCACATTCCACTTTCATGTGACATGAAATTGAAATTTTGTTAACTGTCAGTCTCACTCAACAGACTCAGTGGGCGGGACTAACGCTGAGCATGTGAACTCCATTGCTTTGGTCTGATGTCAGTTCAAACATGGCATCTCGCTTCATGTTAAGGTGACCAGATCGCTGAAGTTAAAGCTGGGGACATTTCCAGCTCAGAGGCAAAAAAAAAAAAAAAAAAAAAAAATTAAATGTTATCATGATGAAATTAAGAAACGGGGACAGTTCCTGTTTCATTTATTTTTACATATTTATTCATGTTTAAACAATAAAAATCAAATGTAGCAGCTGCACTATATCTCACCTCACTGTTAACATTTCCTAAAAGTAATAAAATGAACAAGTGAATAAGTGGCTGATTTGTCTTCACTTGTTGTGAGGAGCAGCCAATCAGGCGGCAGGGTCAGGGTTAGTCCCGCCCACTGAGTTTGACGAGTGAGACTGATGGGAGGATGAAGGTGACAAAGTTAAATAAATAAATCATGAACTAAATAATTTAAAAGGTACATCTCATTATTTAATGAGTATTTAATAATTTAATTGTATGTTTAATGATTTATTGATGTATTTAATATTAAATTATACATTTAATTAAATATGTATTATACTGTATATTTATTTATTTTATTTTGTCACATTCTGTCCTCCCCATGAACCAGGTTTGTACTTGTGAGAAAAAAAGCAAGCTGTAACAGGCTCATAGACCTATAAGTCTATGGGGTCTGCAAACTTTGCATTAAAAAGAGCCATTTTTGCCACATTGCTTACTAGTTATGATGTCCAGAGCTGTAAAACCTGTTACAGCTGTGTACTATCAACTGGTCTTCTACAAGTTTGTTGGAGATGGCTTTTCTGTCCTATGGGGGTGATATTATTAAATGAAAAGTGTCTATTATTGACATCTGTTGATAGTTTTACATTTTATTACAAACAAAAAGACCAGATTCATGTAAAGAAAGAAAAAACATAATTTCCAATATTTTGATAAAATATGAACTCAGCAGGCTGATGTGAGCTCTCTTAATTGTTGAAGTATTACGTATCCTACGTAAAGCATAAATTAATTAACCACTATGGGCCTGTGAAACTGCTGGATCAACCAACAAACACATTGAATAGTTGTAATCCAAATCATAACAAAGCTCCTTTCTGCTCATTTACACATACGTGAAATTAATTCCACCCCCTCCTCTGTCTTTGGATCATTCTGCCCATTATCTAGAAATATAACAAGCAGCATCTTTCATGTGCTGACATGACACAAGTCCCCAGGGGATGGACTTTGTTCTGTTCAAACACAAGCTTCCTCTTACAGAAGAAAAGGAAATGAAAGTGGGTGAATCATTGCAAAACAGAGAGGGGAGTCAGAGGTAAAACTGAGAAAACGTCTGAGTGGAGAGGTCGGAAACGGGAAAGAGGGCAAGATGATAGGCAGGTGAAGATGAAAACTTTTGTTCAGGAAACAAAAAGTGAGCATGGGGCAAAATAAAACGGGCACTGCAGGCAGTGTAATTAAGAAACCAGCATCTTGTGTGAGAGCAGAACTAACAGACTGAAGAACTAAAACACCAAAAGGCAGAAAACGAGAACAATACAACCAAGAAAGGATACTGATCCAGAAAATCATGAAAGTAAGATGACAATAAACGGAAAACACTCAAATCCATAACATGAAAAAACAAATTATATTTTTAAATAAAATATTTCTCTATGAAAAGCTAGGCGATGCATCAATAATTTTATATTAATAAAACAAGAGGAAGGCTGAAAAAAAAACAATCAATGGAAACAGAGTATCAACAACAGGGTTTTCTAGAGAAACTATTATTTTTTCAAACATCAACAAATGTACGACGTTTGAATAGTTTCTCTGTTTGCTTTTACTTTTGAACAAAAACTTCAGAAACACACAAATGATAAAAGTGTTTACTGTATTTTTCACTGTATAAGTTGCAGGGTTTTTTTTTTTTTTTTTGCATAAATTAGCACGCTCTGCAACTTACTCAGCAAAGCAACATATTTATGTTTCCCCCCTTATTTAAAACCCAATTTTTGGCGGAGATCTGACGAGTTCAGTCATTCTGATATGGAAAATATTGAACACTATCATTTTCAGCCACTAGAAGGTGGTCAACTAATATGGCAAGCCAAGTGTTTCAGTAATTAAAAAAAGTGGCTACAAGCCACCTTCGTCTTGCTCCAGAACTCCTGGAGTAAACGGCAAATCAGCTGTATTTCGCTGCACTGCCCAGATTTGACCATTAAAGTGCATCTTTTAAGGAAAAGTTTAACTGAGACACACCTTTACTATAATGTAGAGCAAACAAATAATTGTTTTTAAGTGTTAATCTTGTTAAGTTCTTGTTAAAGTCCTCCTCTGCACGCTCCTGCGTCCGCTATTTGGCAGCCTATCCATTTTTGGTACAACACCGGCCCACATTTCTGGGTTGTCAGCGGTGATGCATAACAAACGCGACGCGTCAGCAGTGATGCATAATAGATGCGACTTATACAGAGAAGTGATGTATTTATGTTTTTTCCCACTTTATTAGACATATTTGGACTGATGCGACTGATGCGACTTACACAACGGTGCGATGTGTATGGCAGCAAGTACAGTACTCTCTTCATTAGATTCCTCATTCAATCCCTGCCCAAATGTGTTTATTTTGACATTTCTTCACTGAGCATTTCTCTTTAATAATAATTTTTTCAAAAGCCTTTAACAGATACATTAGCATCTTGTTTTCACTGCTTGTGTTGCACATGCTGCTCACCACCTTTTGACAAGCGGCCGGTCAAATGAGCACGAAGCCTCACACGTTAATGGATCCTCTTGAGATCTTTTCTCACACGTCTGTTGCAAACAAAACCCTCTCCATGAATGTTTGACTCATCTTCAACTCCCCGAGCCATCGTTTGGATCTGACCAGAGCTCCAACAGCATAACGCCTTCATTTTACCTGATTTTCACTGCTTTTTGTTTCTGCTTCTGCTCACCGGAGTGATTGTCAGATTCTTATTTGAGCACATTGCCCTGTTTTAGATGGAGATTAGGAAGTTGGACAGCAAAATAAAAAAATCACAGTGAGCTGTTAGGACAGCTTTACCAGAATTGCTCATGAAGATGTTTGAGAATAACTTTATATTTTAAGGATAATCTTGGCCTGTTTTTGTTCTGCTGCATGATTTTCTAATCATATCAACAGGAAGTCCTCTGAGAGTGGACAACAGATTAAACACTGATTTACCGAAACTTTATGATAAAAACAAGCAAACTATGTTTAGATGTTTATTTTTACATTTGCCTTCAGTGCCTTGGAGATTCAGGTCATTGCTTTTAGATTCATTTCTTCATTATTCTTGACGTACATGTCTGTGTTTCTTTGAAAGACGTGTGACATTTCTTTCTGCATCGTTGCACTCTTTAAATTTGAACTTTCACAACATTTTGTTTTATGAAACTTCAATTTGCTTTCCCTATTTTTGATTTGATTGGGTATCAAATTTATGCAAGCACTGAAACCTCTGTCAGTTAAAATGTGATGTTTAAAGTTTTGTGAGGAACTGCAAATCATGGTATTTATATTAAATCCTGAACCTTTCAAAAGGCTGACTTATAAAGTTATTTTTTTTCCTAAACCTGCATTTATGGTTCAATAAATAAATAAGTAAAGAAAGTTGTAAGACTTGTGGGTGGATTATGCTCACAAACACAAAACATCCTCATGTTGACCTGATAAATAAATGATGGCAACTAATTAAACTGTTGGAAAAACAACTGACCCACTTTATTAAAGTGATAATTTTGATCTTTTGAAATGGGGTTCTGTGGGACGGTGGTGGAAAAGAACGTCTCACCTGTTGCAGATATTCCTGTCTTGATTCTTCCTTGGAGAAGTTTTTCTTGTACTGATGAGTGAGTGCAAGCAAAGTTGATTGCTGTCGTATTATTGTTTTAAAAGGTTCAGAGTAATTTATGATGTTTTATAAACTTATATTGTCAGAATCTGTATTTTTTTTTTGTATTTTTTTTTTTGGTAGTTTGTTTTGAGTTTTACTCCAGTCCCCATTTGTTACTATTTTGTGATTCTGCTGTTTGGATCTGTTCAATGTGCTTTTATTTGAATATTCTCATGTTTTGTTGAGTTTCCTTTGTGTTTTCAACCATTTCTCATCAGTCAGTTCACCTGACCCATGTCATCATGTCAGATGTTTCCACTGCTTTCATCATCCCCTGTCCATGTCACTCCCCAGAGTTCATTCTTTTCTCAGTCTAACATTGTGTGTGCTCACACCGTGTCCAGTTCTTCTCTGTGGTCTCCTTTGTGTTCTCAAGTTATTGACTTGTTTTGCTACCACGTCAGGCTTTTATTTTGTTAAACTAAACTTTAATTTTGTTTTTATTCAAGCGCCTCTGGTGAGTCTGCAATACTGAGTCCACCCTTCTGTGACATATATACAGTTTTATAATCATTTACAAGCATAAACAGTTGTGGCAGGAGCTGACGATAGCACTTTCTGTGCAGATGTGAGCGCTTTTGTCAGAGTTTGATTTTTTTCTGCAGGAATATATGTTTAATGTACAAATTAAGATGTAAACTTGTAAAGTGGAATTTGCATGAAGCTCTGTGAAATGTTCGAGACTAGAATTGGTTACAGATGTTGGTTAAAGGCCCTCCAGTGAGCTGTTAGCTCATCAGTCTGGTCAAAATTCAAATGTTTTTATTTTTCAAACTGAGGATTTTAAAGAGCAACCTATAAGAGTAAATGTGTCATAATTTCCCCCAGAACGCCACTGCAAAATATCTGACTCATCCCTTTAAAACTAAAGACATAATTTGGTACTAAGGAGCACAAAGTTTGCAATTGAGAATTTCCAAATGTGCAAAACTAAAACATTTGATGTTTTAAGAATTTCATTATTTTCACGTTAACACTCTCAAAACAGACAATGATTGCAAACAGGTTGAATTAAAAATCTTAAATTTGCTCATACTTTTGATTTTTTTTTTTTTAATAAAGTGTTGCTGTATGAATGTAACTCCTGCCTGTAACAGTTTTAAACTATTGAGTTACCAAACTCTTCAACAAATTCTTCATCTTTTACAAGCAATTCAATTTAGACATTTAACATAATTACAGTTACCAACAAACGCAGTATCTAAAAGCAGCACAGAAAGAGATCCAACGTCCTCAACTCCGCTCAGAGGCCAAACATCAAACTGCTGCTACGAGCGACAAACAACTGCAGAGAAACAAGAAAAGACTGGTAGGAATGAAACTGGATGTTAGAAACAAAAGGAGCTCAGCAGCAGTGGAAGCTGCATGTTTTTCTTCCTCACATGGAAACAATTACCCAACTGAGTCGCTCTGAAGGTCCTTTTGTCTAATTATTGGTAATTACAGCATCTCTGGAGGAACTGTAAGTCACTTAGTTCTTCCTGCTGCTTTGACTGTGAGTGTTTCGTCTTATACAGATTTAAAGTATATAAATCCCTTCATTTCTTTCTACTTTGCTACTGAAGTCTAAAGTGTCTGAATTCAAGATGTTTTCAGGCTTTCTGAGGGTTTTCCTTTTGGATTTTAGCTGTTTCATCAATTTTTTCAGAGGATTTTTCTTTACAACATAAAATATGAAGACTCGAGACTTTTGCACTGAACTATATGATGAACTTTGAGTCTTTATGAGAAGAACTGGGTCATTCTTTGAAGTACAAATACTACAGTATGCCTTTGTGGTATATAGTGGGCAGAGGAATAACCAGAGAAGCGATTTGGCTTTGTGTTTAAAAGGACTAAAACAGTTTAGATGGGCACATGCAGTGTTCTTCTCTCCCCTCGTTTCCAAACCAGTTTGTAATCAGATTTGCTTTTATGATCTAATATCTGAAATAAGGCCAGATGGCAGGCAAGACCTTCATATAATCTGTAACAGAATTAGAGCTGAAAGTGCTGTGTGTGTGCACATTTGCAGGTGTTTGTTCAGAGAAGTGCACAATGTAAGCAGCCAGGCTTGTATTGCATATAAAAAAGGAACAATAACACTATTTTACTATTATTTTAACATATTTGCTCTTATTTTTCTAGTTTACTGACATGTTTTGCAACTTTTCAATTACTTCTTGGAAAATTTATTACTGACTGAAGCTTTTTGTTTTGGACGAATAATAATAATGATAATAAAAACTCAGTCAGTTGCATTTTGATTTAAGTGATTGGAGCTCAGCATCTTGTACTGGATTTGTTTTGGCTCAGAGGAAGAGTGATTATTTTCAAATTTGAGGATTCGACATTCCTGCAGCCGAGTGTTCTTGGGAAAGACTCTACCTCGACCACTTTATTAGACCCACCTGTCCAATTGCTTGTCAACACAAATATCTAACTGGACCAGCTGTTGCACATGGCAGCATCTCAATGCATTTAGGCATTTATGTGTAGTGAAAATGACTCGCTGGCGTTCAAAAGGAGCTTTAGAGTGGAGAAGAAAGGGGGATTTAAATGACTTTAAACATGAAATGGTTGTTGGTGTCTGACGGGTTGGTCTGAGTATTTCAGAAGCTGTTGATCCATCCACAACCATAGGGTTTAAAGAAAGATGTCCAAAAAAGAGAAATTTTCAAACAGCAGTTGTTTTCATGAAAAAAGCCTTGTTGATGTCAGAGGAGAATGAGCAGACTGGCTGGAGATGACTGAAAGCTCCGATAACCACTTGTTCCAACCAAGGAGAACCATCTCTGAGCACACAACATGTTAAACTTTCAGCAGCAGAAAACCAGACCAGGTCCTGTCAGCTGAGCAGGAAACTGAAATCCACAAATCTACCAAGGTTAAGCCAGGTCATCTGGATAGATTCTTCTCCAGAAATCCACAAAGATCCCCCTGAATGGGACAATGAGAGCTGGTTAAAACATTGTTGCCATGTCTGATGAGACTCAGATCACTGACCTCCAGTGGCCTTCTGATATCAAAATCCAGTCGAGCATCTTTGAGAAGCAGAGGAACGTGATGAATGTTCAGCAGACAAATCTGCATGTTAATATGAACCAAAACCTCTGAGAAACATTTCCAACACCTTGTTGAATCTATGCCACAAAGAATTAAGTCAGTTCTAAAGAGGGTCCATTTGGCCTCTTTACACTTGTAGTAAATAAAAACTTGCTGTAAGTTTTGTCTCCCTGTCTGAGTCCAGCTCTATAAAACACCACAACTTTATTTAAATGACATCTGCACTTCTTCATACTTTCAAAACCACTGACTCAAATTAAACAAGGTAAGCTCTCACAACAATTAAAAATAAATAAACAAAAGTCAAGCTAATAAACCAAAATGTAATTTAAGCCAGTTTTTTTTATTTTTATTGCAACTGGCTCCTAATAAGAGGAAAAGGCAAATAAAAATAAAACAAAAATGAAGTAAACTAATTAAAACTGGTCCAACTGTTTGTAAAGATTTGAACAGCAAACATCCTGTTCTGGAACAAAGCTGCAACAAAGAAGGCTCAGTTGGTCGTGAAGTCCAGTTTGGATCCTGGTGCAGCTGAAAGCCAAGCAGGACATCTGGAGGATATGAATATCATGACGCTCTGCTCTGCCCCCTCTCCCTGCTCCCTCCCCCACACCACCAGAACAGCTGTGGTCCCTTATCAGAGCTGAGCCGGCTGAGACCCATTGTGCCATCTTCATCAGGACTATGGAACTTTCTGGTTGTGTTCACGGACAATCTCACTGCCTTTGTCAGCCTCCTCCTCCCCCTGCAAAATGTCTTTATGTTTATAAATGTTGCTTTTATTGTGCTGAGTTTTTTTGTTTGTTTGTTTGTTTGTTTTTGCTACCTTACACTGTGTCCTGTGTGTCAAGGGCACAGTGTGAGAGATCTTTTTAATACCTTCTTCTTTCCTCATGTTTTTCTTCCGCTTTCTTATCTAAACAATAAGGGCAGCGCTTCACAGCAAAGCTGCAGCCTACGTACACCTCCGTCTACCCTTGTTTTCTTTGGACGGCTGCACTGAAATGCATTTCATTGTGCTTAGCTGTGCAATGACAATAAAGTTGATTCTGATTCTGAAGTGGGAGAGACCAAGAGAACCATTCAAGCAAAAAAAAAATTGTTTGTGTGTGAACTCTCTGATGTAGACAATATACGGTAGTGTCTTGTTTATCTGCGGGGAACCGTACCCTGAAGACCCATGGTAAGTGAAAAAACACCAAGTAGGAATAGTAGTACAAGTAGTAAGTAGTATGTATACACACATATATATATAAAGGTGTTTTAAACCATTCCCACACTCTTGCAATATTCTAAACAATGTTTCTAAACTCTAAACAGTCTAAAAGAGCACAGAATGTCATGCACTCAGCTCCTGCCATCGCTCTTGGCTACGCTCACGTCTACGCATTGCATGATGAACAGCTGATCAGCTGCAGCAGGAAGTTTATCTTGCAGCATGGGCTGCACAAAGGTGCAGGAGGTGCTAAATAATTTAATTACTTTTTTTTTAATTCCATGCTGATCGTGCGGCTCATCCATCAATCAGCCAATTGTGTTCATGTCTAATCTGAAAATAAATAAATAAATAAATAAACGCAATAGAGCGAGTCTGTGATAAACGAACCGTGAAGTAGCGAGGGACGTGTAAAGCTGACTGTTTTTCTTTCCGATGCGCAGCTGTCTCCCCATTCACTCAGCCAAAGCCCATAACAATGAAAAATAAAATAAAAAGCTGAAAAATAAATATAAGACCAGAGTTTCTGCAGATAAATGTCTTGCTACCATTTCACTGTTGAATATGATGTTACTTTAGTCAGATGGTGTCAGAGACAAGAGGAACATGATCTCAGTGAAAGCATCACTGTCACAGGTTAGATTATCTGTAGTGACTGCTCACAATGTGCCTAAAGGTGCATGAGTGAGAACATAACAGGTCTGTGAACAGTATGTAAACCATATTCTAGAAAGCACAGTATGAGGATGAAACCCATAGAAACATGATGTTACTGCAGAATGAAGTCCACATCTAAACCAAAATGAAACTATGAAATAAATCAGAAGACGCAGGAACCAGCCTCCTCATGACCACTGTCAGCTCAAGGAGCAAATAAGAACCAACGCGTGCACCCAGATGTGTAAATGACTGAGCTGAGTGCGGCAAAGGGGAGCAGAGAAACTCTTTTGATCTAAATATAGGATGCTGCAGCATGATTCTTCTGCCTGATCAGGGATTCACTCATCCTCAGCTGGAAAGGAAAGGACAGGAATAGAAAGGAAAGTGCCACCAAGCGTGTGTGTGTGTGTGTGTGTGTGTGTGTGTGTGTGTGTGTGTGTGTGTGTGTGTGTGTGTGTGTGTGTGTGTGTGTGAACAAGATGTAAGCTCATTCACGTGGCTCTGTGTTCATTCATTTCCATCAGTCAGAACGCAGAGGCTGATCAGACGCTCTATCTCTGAGGAGCTGCCTGTAGGAGCTGCTGCTCTACAATCCATCCATCATCTCGCTCCGCTGTGAGAGGTTTGGCAAGATAAAGTTGTGTGATAGTTCTACAATATTACATTCACATTTGCAGCAACATAAAACATTTTCTTTGCTGACCTCCCTTCAGTAGTGTTGTACACTGAGGGTCTTTAGTCCAATTGATGGAGGAGTTTTAATCTCATTACAGCTTTGATGTGATATTTTTGAAAGAAAAATGTGAAAGTTGTAATGACTGTCAAGTTACACAGTCAAAAATTAACAGCAATATATTTTTTTAGCATTTCATAAGAAAAAAAAGAGTATTTTTTTCTAAGTAAGATTTTCCCCATGTTATTCATACATTTACAAATGTCATAGTTCCAAACTAAATATTTAATTTGCAAGCTAAATGTTTAGTTTACATACGAAATACTTGGAAGTTAAATATTTAGTTAGCAAGCTAAATATTTAGTTTCACGCTAAATATTCAGTTTACAGACTAAATGTTTGTTTCCAAGCTAAATATTCAACTTGCAAACTAAATATTTTAACTTGCAAGTTAAGTTTTTAATTAGTGAACTAAATATTTAGGTCTAACTTAAATATTTAATTTCTAAGCTAACCATTTAATTCCTGAACTAAATATTTAATTTGTTAATTTAAGATTTAGCCCGGACCTAAATGTTTAACTTGCTAGCTATATATTTAACTTGCAAGTTAAACATTTGGGTCTGAGCTAAATATCTAGGTGTAAATTAAATATTTGAGTTCTAAGCTAAACATTCAATTCCTAACCTAAATATTTAATGTGCTAACTAAATATTTAGCTCAGACTTAAATATTTATTTTCCAAGCTAAACATTTCATTTCCATAATAAATATTTGCTAACTAACTATTTAGCTCATACCTAAATGTTTAACTTGCTAGGTAAATATTTAACTTGCAAGTTATTTGTTTTTGCTCAACCTTTATTTAGACAGATAAGTCACACTGAGCCTAGAAGACTCATTTACAAGTGAGATCTGCTTAGACAGACAAAAA
>JARVGQ010001639.1:21412357-21425945 GCA_031762355.1 Hypsolebias martinsi | reverse complement strand
CTCTGCTCCTGTTTCCTGGAATATCTTGCAAAAAGATCTGAAGCTCTCGACCTTGACCTCTCTAAGTGGCTTCAAACCTCTGCTAAGTTCCTGGGAAAAACCCACGCAGACATGTTCCTGTTTTTAGTTTTCTACACTGCTTTACAATCTAGCTGTTTTTTTTTTTTTTTTTTTTTTTTTAAATACCATTTTCTTTCATTTGTTCTTCTCAATTTATATTCTTTCTTTAATGCTTGTTTATTATTGTCTTGCCTATTTTTATCTTGTAAATGAGTCCCCGAGGCACAATTAGACTAACCTGTATAAATAACATTTGAATGAATGAATGAAGTTTACAAAGATTCATCATAACAAATCCTAAACCATGCAGAACAGTGTACTTTAGGTAGATTAGACCAGTGGAAAAGGTTACTCACAATGACTTAGCTGTTGTGGTGGAAAATTTGAGAGCTTTGCCTTGATGAATAGCTGTAAACTTTAACAAAATTATACACCTCTTGTAAAGAAGAATGGAAGAATGGTGCAAACATTATGCACTGTGTGATGCATTACTTTTTTTTTTGGTTAGACATTTTTAATTGGTGATTGTTCTTTTTGTCAAACTGTAAGGCAAATGTTAAATTCAACAACTGGCATATCTATTTCCCTCCTTCTATAGATCACTCTACAGGAAAAACCTACATAATGATGGAGGCCAGACTGGGAGCTCTTTTTAAGTCTGAGAGTGAATACACTATCTTGGACAAGTGAGTACAAAACAAAACTTAACTTATAAAAGAAAAGTACAAATTATGAATAATGTAAACGTACATTACATTGTAGGGTTTTACAACAATGTTTCTTTAAATTTGAGAATAGTACAATGATTTTTTTTTTTCAGCAACCACATAAATATTTTCAACTTTGGATAGATTTTTCTTTCCAAATATGACAATAAAGAGCATTACATCAGGACATGTGCAGTTCAGTACCTGTCATTTTTACTCCTCCTCTGTTCAGTACCGGTAGTAAAATCTCAACACTGCTGTTGCTTTTTTTTTTTTTTTTTTCATTTTAAAATTGAGATTTAGTCATTCATAGAAATTACCAATGGTAGCAGGTTATTTTATTTTTACAGAGGGATTGGCATTCCAAACTTGAGTTTTACTCTTTCCGCAAAGCGCATTTTATTGACTTTTCCTCCAGACTTCAGCGACATAAATAATGTTGCAGCAGAAAGGAGATAATTCTCCCAGTTTCCCAGCTCGATGAAGCAGAGGGAAATGAATACAACACCTGAATAAATAATGGATGCAGACTGTGTTGAAATCTGAAAGAACACGTTTAGGTTTAACTTATTTTCACTCATCCCATTCAGGTTCTAGGACAAATTAACAGTGCCACCTTAGATGAAAGTGCTGAACTCTGGATAGAAAACCTTCTTTCACAGGATCAAAGTCTTTGCACAAAGAAAAACATACATATCTGAGTTGGAACTTCTTAGTATCAGGACAACATGCAGTGTGTGGTATCATATTGAGATTACCTCCTTTCTTTCACTTCTGTCTTTCATTCCTGTCATCACATTGCTCACAAGCATCTTAGCTACTGAGTTGAATGTGGACTTCAAAGGTTTATTACACTGGCTAACTAACTGTTTTGAAGATGTTTAATGGACCAACATTTATTGCATTCCTTTCCACTTTTAATATTGAACTCACTGATACTGAATTTCTAAATTACCGGTAAATCTATATAGTGTACTGCACTAGTTTAAGTGATCTTTAAAATAAACATCCCTTATTTACTGTAGTTACCAATGTGAAAATATTCCTTGTATTGAAATATTTGAAGATTACACGACAGTTTTTGTCCCCCAACAAGCAGAACAATCTTCATTGATGAAGATGCTGAAAGTGGAACCATCTCCTTTTAAAATCTTTTTTTTTTCTCTCATAAAGCTATTTTATCTTTGTAAGATGCAATAAGTCATTGGGGTAAAGACAACAACAACAACAAAATAAATCATAAAGCCTGGGATTGCAAGATTTTTACGTTGTGCTATGATTAATTTTTACCATACTTTTACCATTTTTTTAAAAACTTATCTAATACTCGTAATTTGTACCATAATAAACCTCAATTTCTAAAATTGTCATTATAACAAAAAATTACAAAATGATTTAAATAAATACATGTATTTTAGTTTTTTTTTTCTTCTATTAAATGTAGCATTTACTCTTTTTCCAAATCATTATATTATTTAGTGCTTGACTCGTGGAAATTACTTAGCATTGTGGTTAAGTCCCCTTCTTTTAAGTGTGTGCTTTATTTAGGCTCTTATCTAAAAAAATTTGGAGGTTTTGGATTGTATATTATCGTCTGCAAATTTATATAACGCTTATTACAGGTCTTTAATCTCTTTCTAGGTTTCCTGGAAAGATCTTGAAAGGGAAAAAGTACAAACCTCTTTTTCAGTACTTTGCCAAGGTTGGTAGACTCTTTTATTTCTTCTGTGTTTTTATTTTACATTTAGTTATTATAAAATCAAACCAAATATCACTCTCATTTTTTGGTCCTAAACCCACATTTGAAATCCCTCTTTATGATTAAATCTTTATTTTAAAACAAACATGGGTTTTGAGAGTACTTTGTCATGAAGCCTGAATGAGAGATGTTTTCTCATCTATATCAGTCTGTTTGTCAGTGTCTGTCTGTGTGTAGCAAAACTATTTACATCCAGGGATGGACAATATATTTACCTAGATAAATGTCCTATTCAAACATAACATGACCAAAAAAGTAAAATAAAAATGAAATACCATTAATGGTAGCTCTTATTCACACTTATAACGTCTTTTTTTTTTTTTTTTAAGTTGGACTTTAGATCAGTAGCATGCATCATTTGAACAGGGAAACCATGAAGTCAGCCTTTCAATTTGTCTGTAGTTATTCTGCTTCTTCACCCTCTGCCACACTTTATTTAATTCTTCTCCTTTGACTCAAGTGTGGGGAGAAAGGAGCTTTCCAGGTGGTGACAGATAACTATGTCAAGGAGGAAGAGGGCACAGGAGTGGTCCACCAGGCACCTTACTTTGGAGCTGTGAGTATCGCCTTAAAGCTTCTCCTTTATTTGCTCTATTTCTCACAGAGATTACTCGGCAGCGTTGTGCTCTGCCTTGTTAAAGTATAAAAATGGATGGTAATGGGAAACGAATAATGTCTTTTAACAGTAGCTTAGCCTTATAAATGGGGTGAAAACAAGGTTAAAAATGTATTTATTTTCTGGCCTGCTTTTAAAACCTATTTTAAAAGCTTTTTTTATTAGTGTTATTAAACATTTGTATAAAATGTTGCAGTATGAACAAGGCAATATAATCAAATGTGTTAGGCCATTACTAATAGCTTAGATGCTTTGTTTAGGCCAGATGGATGCTTCTTTGACTGAAGCCGGTTGTGAACACTTCCAGCTTTAGCTTTCTTCTCAGGATGTTTAGTTTTTCAGTCTCCAAACACTTTGTTCTCAATCACATGTGTCTACATCTTGCTTAAAATCTAAATGCTTCTTTTGGTTTTCCGATTTTATGTTTAGTGGTCAGATTCATATTGATTTGTTTGGTAGTAAAAGCTGAAATACGAATGTGTCTGCTCCAAGGGTTTCACTGCAAGAGGAAAAGGGTTGCCAAACGACATTTTTCAAATTTTATTTGTGTTATGACTAGATGTGAAATGACCCTATGAGTCATCGATCTTGAATCCTGACAGGGTGTTTGAATACAAATTACATTTAGAGCTGGTCAGAGCTCATATCTTTCATACATAGCTGCCACATACCAGTTGTGCTTGTTTCAGTGCTGGAAAAAGTGTTGAACTCAACAAGGAATTTAATGTGCAGTCTTAACATGTCTTTAAACTGGTGAAGAGGTTTCCAGAGGGGAAACTCTAATTATGTAATTAAGTATATTGATAGCAATAAAGCCTAAAATAAACAATGTCCGTAACATAGTGTGATCTTAATATCTTATTTGCTGTAATAATAAGTATGTTAGAAATGCATAAATTAATATTAACAATAGAAATTTGGCCACAGCTGCTTTTAAACTGTATTAATTTTCTTTCTGCAGGATGATTACAGGGTGTGTTCTGAATATAACATCGTCCAGAGAGATCAGGCTCCTATTTGCCCTGTGGATGCCTCAGGCTGCTTCACTTCGGAGGTCACTGACTTTGCAGGACAGTATGTCAAAGTGAGTGACACATCATACATTTACATGGAGATCAAGTATACAGACGTTTCAGCCATTTTACACTTAAAGCCGCAGGCAGACGTGATACTCGGGATAAATGGCTCAATAATATTGATAGCAGTTTTAAACTGGCATTTCATTATAAACCTGTCTCACTCAAGGATGTTTTTCATGCTTATTACATTGAAAAAATTCTTTCCTGTTACATATTTTTGATTTTGTGGGGAATGCACTGTCAGGCATTTTGCCATCGTTTATCATAACACTGGATACCCTCTCACTGTCCATCACACACAACTTCATTAGCGTCCTGAGTTGATAATGAGTTAAAAATAGCAGTCATACAAGATGTGACCACTATTTCATGTCCTGGTGGCAAGGCGAGGGAGTGGACTTGACCCTTCTGACCACTAGCAGTACATTGCTAACTAATAAAGAGCATGCGGCTACAGTTCTCTGACAGTCTGTCATAATCCACATTTGAAATGTGTTAAAACGTCGCCTGAGTTTCAAGGCTGCCTGAGACATTCTTTACTGCCGTATAAAACCACGGAGGGGATCCGAGAGAGCCAGTTCGACGTGAGCAGAGTGAGAAAGCAACAGATCAATTCCTTTTTCTGTAAACTAAAAAAAACGAGCCCAGCATTTTAGCCAACATGAGAGCTTCATCATATACCCAGAAGAGCCTGCAAGTGAGCAGCTCCAGTGGCAGAGTCAGGGTTCAGAGTCCATCACCTTCTCGTTGCCGCGGATCCTCTTATGATAGCCGTGGGCGCTCCGGTAATCGTGGAACTGCCATCGAGTTGGGCACTGAGATACACCAACACCATGCCAACGAGAAAGAGGAGATGCAAGAACTCAATGTCAAGTTTGCAGGTTACATCTCAAAGGTCCAGGCACTTGAGCAGAGAAATGCCTCTCTTCAAGCTGAGCTGGAGGCGCTGCAAAACCGCTATAAAGGAAGCCCCGTAGGCATCGGCGATGAGTATGAGCTCAAGTTCAAAGAGGTGCGGGAGCTGATTGAGAGCCTGACTAATGAGAAGGGAGCAGCCGATATCGAACGAGGCTACATTGAAGAGGAGGTTGAAGTATGGAGACTGAAGCTGGAAGAGGAGATGGCGCTCAAAGAAGAAGCGGAGCTGATTCTAAAGGAGTTTCGCCAGGATGTTGACAATGCCACACTCCAAAAAGCAGAGCTCGAAAAGCGCATAGAACAACTGGTGGCTGAGATCGAGTTTCTCAAGAAGCTGCATGATGAAGAAGTGGCTGACCTCATGAAGCAGATTGAGGACTCAAAGATTTCCGCCGAGATGGACGGTGATCGTCCTGACCTGGCTGCTTATCTGCGCAACATGCGTGCAGAGATAGAAGCTGTTGCCGCCCGCAACGTCCAGGAAGCTGAGAAGTGGTACAAGGGCAAGTTTGACACCTTGAAGGAGCATGCAGGCAAAAATGAAGAGCAGATGAAGACCATGAAAGAAGAAATCTCAACCTTCCATAACCAGGTGTCAGATCTACAGAACCAGATTGATTCTCTGAGGGCTCGCAACGCCGCCCTTGAGCACCAGTTGGATGAAATGGAAATCTCCCACTTGGATAAGGTCGGCGGTCTAGAGAGCATCATCGCTCAGCTGGAGGCCCAACTCTGTGACACCAAACTAGAGATGACCAAGTATCTTCAAGACTACCAGGAACTGCTGCACATTAAACTCAAGTTGGACGCAGAGATCGCAACCTACAGGAAGCTGCTGGAAGGAGAAGAACAGAGGCTTGGAATTACCAAAGAAGATAATTGAATGTTGAGGATGAGAGCCGTGGCATGTCCAGAAAGATCATGAAGAAAACTTGCAGTGCATCGTGGAGCAAAGAAATCGTCTCATTCTTCTTAGAGACTCAAAATAATATTTGTCTATTCATTATTCGTAGGGCTGGGTGTTGTTGAACATGTTAAATAAGAGAGAAGAATTCTGATGATATGACAAAATGAGGTCACAAGCACATTTTGTCTGGTGTGCTATCTCTCACCAGGATTCTAAACTAAGTGACAGAAATGTAAGATTTTGAATATTTTACAACAATTTTGTGCACTTCTGTTTGGGATGTTATATGCAGATGAAGATCTTTTCAGTTCATATCCAACCCTGCTAATCCTTTATAAATTAATCCCTTTGTGCATTTTTTTTTGCCATTACTGCTTTCCATTACCCTTATGTACCTCTTACTGAAAAATTCCACATTATTTTCCGAATTCATATTCTGAATTTTTTTTCTTTATTGGCTCTCCCTGTCTCCTCTTATTTCTGTGTTTGGCAGCCCTCATTTCTCCTTGTTCAGTCGCTTTTCTTTACACCTGCTCCTGCAGTACTCCAGCTAAATTTACCTTCCCTGTTTTCTTGCCAAGTCAGCCTCACTGTCATACCTCTGTCAGTTTTCTGTATTACAGTTTCTCACTTTTCTCATCAAACCACCTCTTGTCTAAGTTTTAGCTCTTTCTGCCTCAACTTTAAAACTCAGCTCAGTGCAGATAAAGCACATCGCCCCAGTTTTGTTTTAATTGTTTCAGCAAAACACAACTGTTGATCACTAATGTAAACTTTTGTTACCTAATAAACATTAAGTGAGTGCAAACAAAATGATGTAGTAATTTTTTTTCCTGTAACTTAAGACCAGTGGTTTTATCTCTTTTTATTTTTATACTTAACTTTGTTCTTGGAGCACTGACTCAGACTTTGTTGCCATGATCTCATGTTTGCCCAATATATAAGACATCTTCTAATCCTCAGTCAGTCAAATTGAAATACTTTGCTCATTCCACTTGGATGGAGGCAGATTTCGTGTGAAAATTATTATTCATAATTGAATTACGGTAGCTCATTTTGAGTTTTAACTCATAATTTAAGAATAGAGGGATAAATGTGTTAGGCAAATTAACAGATGTTTTCAGTACTTCTTATGTAGATAAACGACGACTGCTGTTTGGGGAAATCTGGTCTGATACGGACAAATGGCATCCATCCCACTTTGAGGGAAGCTGCTCTTCTTTCTAGAAATTTGGGCAATTTTGTTTGTCCTCCAAAAGATTGACAACCCAGGGTCCAGTCCAGGAAGCAAAGTTGTAGTCTTCCACACCTGTCTGCTGCTTCTCCTCTGTTACCCACCTACACCCCCACTGAAACAGTGCCAGCTCATTCTGTCTGACAGAAACCTGGCTACAACAGGAGGATTTTGTTAGTATAAATGAATCCACTCCTGCTGGTTATTTAAAATTTCAAGTTCCTAGAACAACCAGTTGAGGTGGAGGAATAGCTTCTATTTTTCAGTCAGGATTATTGATTAACGCTAAACCAATTATTAGTTACAATTCTTTTGAGTTGTCGTCCCTTAAGCTTTCTCATCCAAAATTAAAATCAGAAAAGCCACTTTTACTTGTTGTTGTGTATCGTCCACCCTTATGCTCAGATTGTTTTTCTGACTTATTATTTGAATACTAATAAATTCATAACAATGGGGGATTTCAATATTCATATAGATGTTGAAAGTGATAGCTTAAGCATAGCCTTTAATAAATGAAGAGTCAACTGGTTTTACCCAAAATGTCCACACATCTACTCACTTTTTTCATCACACTCGTTCTGGTTCAGACATAATGGCATAGAGAGTAAGTTCTTAGTAATACGTCCTCAAAATCCTGTTCTGTCTGGCCATTTTTAATAACATTTGAGTTTGCATTAACTGACTACACAGGTACTGAATGTAAATTTCATTATAGCAGGTGTTTATCAGAGAACACTGTAACAAATTTTAAATAATCTCTTCCATTGTTGTTTTCCTATGACTTAGATGATCTTGTTGATCATTTTGCAACTTTAATGCAAACTTGACTTGATAAAATTGCTCAGTTGAAAAAGAAAAGTGTCAATCAGAGGAAGTGGGCTCCTCGGTTCAGTTCTGGGTTACATACTTAAAACAGGCATCTAGAAAGATGAAAGAAAATGGCACTACTAACATGGAAGAATGTAATTTAACTTGGAGACATAGCCTGTTAACATATAGGAGAGCCCTCCATAAAGCTTGAATTGTATATTATTTATCTTTAATAGATGATAATAAAAATAATCCCAGGTTTCGGTTCAGTACTTCAGCTAGACTAATGAAAAATCGTAGCTCTGTTGAACCATGTATCCCTACAGCTTTAAGCAGTGATGACTTCATGAGATTCTTTACAAATAAAATTGTATTTAAATTAGAGGAAAAAAAAAAATCACACTGTCCTTCCTGCTATTGCCTCGGATTCCTTGTTAGATGTGGCAACTTTAAAAATGTCATTAGATTTATGATTGGACAGTTTTTGTCCTGTTGAGCTCTCTGAATTATAAAAATAATAGCTTCATCCAAACCATCCACATGTCTGCTAGATTCCTTCTCAACCAAGCTGTATAACGAGGTATGTTCCATAATTAATAGCTACATTTTCAATCTGCTTAATTTGTCTCTGATGAATGGTTATGTACTACAGTGCTTTCAGTTGCTGTAATTAAACCTTTACTTAAGATGTCTGATCTTGATTCAGGAATTTTGGCCAATTATAGACCTATATCTAATCTAACATTCGTCTCAAATTTTCTTGAGAAAATGGTTGCAAGTCAGTTGTGTGAACATCTGAACAGAACTAATTTTTTTGAGGAGTTTCAGTCAGGGTTTATAGCTCATCACAGCACAGAGACAGCACCGGTGAAAGTTACTGATATTCTCATGGCCTCAGATAATGTACAGGCGTCTACACTGGTCCTGTTAGACCTCAGTGCTGCATTTGATACAGTTGATCGTAATCTATTACCGAGCATCATGCAATATGATATTGGGATTACAGGAACAACTCTAAAATGGTTTAAATAATATCTATTTGGTATATTTCAGTTGTAAATATGAATGAATCTTCATACACAAAAGTTAGTCATGGTGTTCGTCAAGGTTCAGTGCTTGGACCAATACTCTACCTTGTATATGCTTCCATTAGGTAACGTTATTGAACAGCATGGAATACATTTTCATTATTATGCTGATAGTACACAGTTATGTTTGTCCATGAAACCCAATGAATCCAATCAGTTACTTAGACTACAAACATGTCAAAGTCATAATAACCTGGATGACCCTTAATTTTCTGCTTTTAAACTCAGACAAGACAGAGGATGTGGTTTTTGGACCTGAAAATCTTAGGAATAGACCTTGCAGCCTTTCACTTCCTCTGGGTAGCATTAATTTGTCCTTCTGTTATAATGTTATAAACCTTGGTGGTATTTTTGACCAGGATATGTCTTTAAACCCCTGCAAAAAGTTCAGAGGACTGCTTTCCTCCACCTCCGTAATATCACTAAGATAAGAAACGTCTTGTCCAAAAATGATGTAGAAAGACTGGTTCATGCATTTATCACATCTAAGCTGGACTATTGCAGTGGTTTGTTATTTGGATGTCCAAAAATCTTTAAAAAGTCTTCAGTTGATCCAAAATGCTGCTGCCAGAGTTTTAATGAGAGCTATAGGAGAAATCATATTTCTCCAGTTTTAGCTTTTCTCCATTGGCTCACTGTAAAATTCAGAATAGAATTCAAAATCTTACTTCCAACCTACAAAGCTCTCAGTAACCTAGCTCAGAATTCACCAAGCATTGGATTGTTCACCCACTAATGGGGAACGTGAGGTGGCATTAGACCGTTGTGAGGCAGGTTAGTTTTACCCCACTGCTGATGTGTTTTGATCTTATATTACAGACTCTATTTTTTCACATTTTTCTAACAGAGCACATGCTCTCAGGCTACAGGTTTACTTGTAGTTCCTAAAGTTTCCAAAAGTAGAATGGGAGGCAGCGCTTTTAGTTATCAGACTCTTCTCATGTTGAACCAACTTCCACTTCGTCTGTTAGGCTGACACATTGTCTACTTTTAAGATTAGGCTTAAGTCTTTCTTTTTTGATAAATCCTATCGTTCGGGTCAGCTTGGTTTTCTTGAGCTAACCCTTAGTTATGCTGCTATAGGCTTAAACTGCTGGAGGACAAATTGACCACATTTCCTCACTCTGCTGGTGTCTTTACTTGCTCTTGTTTTTTTGTCTTTCTTCCAATAGAAAGTACACATGGACCTGTCATTCGTTGTTTGTTTCTCCTTCCTGTCCTCTCGAACCAGCTGACCACTCGTCCTGAGCCTGGTTCTGCTAAAGGTTTCTTCCTGTTAAAAGGGAGTATTTCCTTTTCACTGCTGCTTCATGCTTGTTCAGGATGGGAGACTGCGATGAAGTGAAGATTTAACGCAATCTGCTGACTTTCTTACAAAAGCTAATTCTTACTACCGTAATTGACTTCTTTAATGTACACTAATTTTTAATATACATGAAAGGGAATGGTGATGCAGAGGTTAGAGAATGTGGGCCTGTGATCAGAAGATCACTGGTTCATCTCCTGGTACTGACAACATAAAATGTGGGTGGGATAGATGAAGCACCCACACCTGCCTCCACCCTCATTTGCCACACTCTTGGTCCTTGAGCAAGGCCCTTAACCTCCATCATCTGCTCCCCTGGGCGCCTTAAATAGCAGCTCTCTGCTTCACACAGAGGGCTGTGGTAGCTCGGTGGGCTGTGGTTGGCGTCAGGAAGGGCATCTGGCGTAAAAAAAAAAAAAAAAAAAATTGCCAAGTCTTCATGTGACTTAGTTTGCTGTGGCAACCCCTGAAAAAGGGAGCAGCCGAAAGAAGGAAAAAAAGTTGGACTTTTTTTTAATGTACAGTACATGAATGATTTTGTACAATGTCCTGAGGTGACTTCTGTTGTGACTTGGCACTATATAAATAAACTGAACTGAATTGAATTGAAATAGTCTTGACAAAGAGATTACGCTCAAGCTGGTTCTGCTAAGCACTTTGAGTACTCATATTTATGAGCATCTCATAAACTCAGTTCAAGGAAAATTAATGGCTTGTGATGACTCAGTTGGCTGATTGCATAAAACATTATCGTAAACTGTTAGCAGCACAAGAAAACATGTCGTTCCTTTCTTTGGTGATATTTATCATTGCTGTTTATGCAGGCTGTGACCTTGGCTGCAATAATTGACTTTTTTTTTTAAGGTTGCATAATGCTTGATCAAGCGTTTACAGGCCTCTCTTTGGAAGAATTTTCCAACAACTTATTTCATTTGTCTAAAGAGTTGATGATGACTGTAGAAGAAAAAAACAAACAAACAAAAGATCTAATGCATTTTTAACGCGTTACCTGTTTTTCTTAAAATTATTCTAAAATAAAATTTCTACATTGGTGAAGTACATATAATGACATTTTATGTAAAAAATAAAAATAAAAAAACAAACACACACACACAAAAACATTGTATACTCATATCTATATGGTTACTGGTCCATTGTTTACTATACTGTTGCAAGTACTGCTTTACAAAATTGTCACTGCCTAAGAGTCCGAAATCTAAAGCAGATAAAAAATACAGTATAATGAAATGCAATAGAGTGTGAT
Organism: Hypsolebias martinsi; assembly: GCA_031762355.1. NCBI lineage: Eukaryota > Metazoa > Chordata > Actinopteri > Cyprinodontiformes > Rivulidae > Hypsolebias > Hypsolebias martinsi. The sequence goes on along the minus strand of JARVGQ010001639.1, from coordinate 21,414,197 downwards.
AATTGTTTCTGTTCAGTACCCTGAGATGACTTCTCTAATGACTTCGCACTATATAAATGAACTGAATTGAACTGAAAATTAATTGTGAGGCAGATCTGTGTGAATGTTAACAAAATATTGTTTGGTTTATTTTATTTTCTGTTTTTCTTCTCATTATATCACAGTTGTTTCATTATCAACAAAAAGTTTGATTAAGTTCATGTTTTTAATATTTAAACCAAAAAAGTATGAAACTATAATTGTTTAATAGGTTTTACACCTAAAGCAGCAGAAACTAATATAAAAGCATTTTGCTGACTCTTGGGTGTTTCACCTTCCAGCAATAATGTGCAATGGTACTCAATGGATCTTTTGGAGCTATTTTGCCATTGAAGATTTTATTTATCAATAAATCTCCCATTTTCTGTTATTCAGGACGCCGACAAGAACATTATTAAGCTGCTGAAGGAAAAGGGACGCCTGGTCAATGTCAGCACTTTCAAACACAACTACCCCTTTTGCTGGAGGTGAGCCATACCGTACAGAATCCACTTTAAACATTAAACTATGTCTGTATCCTGCCTTCCTCTGACTCACTTAAACCAACAGGTTTATTTTGAGACTTTCTCTGCAGGCTTGATTAATCCACCCTTCTGGAAAAGAAGGTTAGAGGTTACAGATGTTGGTCTGATAAGATTGTAAATAACCCCTCTTTAAATGCCAACTGTAATATTGGACGTCATAAAGGTCTGGGTTTTGCACAGTGGTTGGGACTTGGATTTTGATGGGCTCTTGATTAACAAAGCCAATATCAAACTGGTAAGTGACCTGTCGGCACAAGGTGCCACATCACGTTAAAACCCTCAGGCACATGCAGAAACACAAAAACTTTAATTTTGAGTTGACAAAATTAGACCTTATCATAGAACAGCTGCAGTTTAACCTGAGTGAGATTAACTGACTTCAGTATAGAGATGTGCTCACATAGCCACTGGGAAAAAAAAACAGAAGGAAATTATTTTTTTTTTTAATCAGCCACACTTACTGCTTTTACATTTTTATGTATGTTCCAACAGTACTAATTAATCTGCCCTTGTCTATGAATGTCTGGTTCCAGTAGCCTGTTTCTCATCAGAATGCCCAACATTTGGTGCAAACCTTGCTGATTCAGGCCATGTCCATGATTTCCATATTGCTTTCCTATTACTGTATAAGCAAAGTTTGCTTAGAAGTTGGTTGCACCAAGGTTTGAATCCCTGATTTTTCATTCCAAAGTTATGCAAAGTTGTTCCGTTGTCATACCACTAGGGTACTAATGCACCAACCACCCACCAACAAACCAATGATGTCTGACCAACTGGACATTGTGTTAGTCAAAAGGCTAAAGAGTAAGGCAGTGGCGATAATGTGACAATTCCAAGCGGCTGCAACATCAAGAAGAAGGGACATAAAGTTTGAGAAATACCAAGGGCTGGAAGAGGAAATAGTGAAGTTGTGACAAGTCAAGGCCTCATGGTGCCAGTGGTCATCAGAGCTCTTAAGTCCGTGACCTTGAAACTGGGGCAATTACTCTAGCACATCCCAGAACCACCATCAGAGATCTCTGTCCAGAAACATGCAGTCCTGGAAGCCACTAAGATGCTGTGCAGAACCCTCAAACTCCCAGACCTCTGCTAGAAAACAAGAGATTGAAGTGAAAAATGCAACCTAGCCATAATTTTTTTTAGAATTTCTCCCACTTAACTGTACAGGTGATCCTCGGTTTACGTCCGGCTCGGTTTCCGGCATTTCACGTTTACGTCTGCCGCCCCAGTGACGTCATCACACCTCACATTGCCTTTTATGCAGCATTTTATGTTTT
>JARVGQ010001639.1:21385232-21400600 GCA_031762355.1 Hypsolebias martinsi | reverse complement strand
TTTATTTAAAACAATAATTTTAAACTTCAGAATATTAAACAACATTGTAAACAAATGGAACATTTATTTAAAACAATTTTAAACTGAGAATATTAAACAACAATGTAAACAAATAGAACATGTATTTAAAACAATAATTTTGAGTTCTGTGCTCTTATCAAATTTTTTGCATCATTTGATATTCATACCAAAAATAGGATCACGTAATGCAGGAATGCATTAAATTCTGTAACTTAAATTACCAGTATTAGGTTAGCTTTGTTGCCCGGATTTCTCAAACAATAAAATAAAAAGAAAAATCTAGGTACAAATAATTCATCCATCCATCATCTTTACCCACTTCTTCCTTTTCAAGTCTCGTGGGGGTCACTGTTGTCCATGTCCAGTCATCACTGTGCGAGAGGCGGGAGAAACCTGGACAGGTCTCCAGTCCATCACAGACAAATAATTCAAAATATACAAATACTAAGTGAACAGACTTAAGCCTACCATAGTGCAATAACCTTTAACTCAAAATAAAATGCAGATTTTTTTTTACCATATTGATTCATATTTAGTAAATCTTACACAATATTTCAAAACCTGTTCAAGTATACACACAATCTTTTCTGAACTGTAATTTATAAAAATAAATTGTATCATTTAGAACTGGCTCCAAGTGATGTGTCTCATCCAACCTCTCCAACCTGTTAAAAAGAGAAATTACATTAAGTTTGTTGTATATTGTCTATAAGTTTTACTATATGAAAAAACAACAGTTACCTTTGAGTTGCAGTTGCATCAGAACTTCTCCCACGTCATTCTTGTTTCATGCTGGAGCTGTATGGACCTTTATCTACGTGAAGGAATAACATGCATTGCTTCCAGCGCATTAAAAATAAAACTAAACCCCTCAACTTCCACTGAGCTGTTTGCTCGTAAATCCTTTGTGAAATAGCAGGAGATGGAGAGAGAAATCTTCACAGCTGTTGGAGAATGAGCTGGAAGTTTGTTTCAGACTTCGCTGGTCAGCTGCTTTCACTCTCATCTTTCACACATTTTATTGTATTTCCAAAATACTGTACCGTAATTTTATTTGACACTTCTTGCAAACAACCGTTCTCTTGTGAAACTCTGTCTTCCCCCCGAATATCGTATGATCTTAAATTATTTTTAAAGACGAAGGCGCGAGTTGAATCGCGCTGTCTTCCATCCTCCCTCCATGCTAGCAGGCTCCATTCACATAAAGGGAGCTGGCTAACTAGCTTGCTGTACGGTGGCCTACACGGTCAATATTCTACGGCGGACGAACGGACGCATAGTGCAATATGCAGTACGCTCAGGAGCGGAAAAAAACATAAAATAAAACATGTTTTAAAATCGATTTTGGAGCTTTTAGAATCGATTCTGAATCTCCAGGACTAAGAATCTAGATTCTTTAAAAAAAATCAATTTTTTTTTCCTGCAGCCCTATTTGTTAATGTCAATAGAAAAATCAAAGCCAATATGTTCTTGTTTTTAGTATTTTACCTTGTTTTAAAGACTCTGATTTATTGTTTTATAACACTACTTTTATTTTTAACTGCATTTTTACTGTAGTTTATTGTTATTATTGTTATTGTTGTCTGTACTTTAGTGTTCTGTCTGAAATAGGTCCCTCTTGTAAGAGTCCTCGTGGCTCAAAGAGGCTAGTCTGTTTAAAGAAAGGCTGAATGAATTAGAATTATAATAGGCGACAAAATATAGTCAGGAAAATTATTTTGGCTACTTTTAAAACAAACAAGTAAAAACAAACATAAAAAGTAGCTTATTGGTTGATCAGTCTGTCACATGTTTGAAACTGTATTTGAAGTAAGTGTTAACAGAGACCATTTTGTAAAAATAAGTAAATAAATAAAAAGAATAAGCACTTTGCATAATGAAATGTTTAGAGCTGGACTCTTTGTAAACCTCTCAGTGTTTTAAGTGATTTTCTAATTGTCTAACATGCAAATTACTGACTGAGTCTGCAGTTAGTGCAAAGTGTATTTCATAATAACCCATTGAAGTTACATAAGAAGCTGAGGATTTATGTGTCTTCTAAAGTGGGGCTTAATTGTGTTTTAATGACATTCTCCCTGCTATACCCATAAGGGGTTTCCCTGTGATCAAATTTTTTTATTTTGTTCAAGTTGCAAGCTAAAATAACCCAACTTATGTATGTTATGATACTAAATTTTGCATTCATGTTGCAACTTAAAGGCTTATTGTTAAATGGTAAATACTGTATGTCCATGCACCTGCCCAGAATAAAGAGGCCCAGCCACACAAAAGAATGGCACAAACTTATTCCAAAAACGTGGTGCTAGAGACAAATGTAAACTTCATAAACATCAGGAGGTATTGTGGGTAAAGAGCTGTAGGTCAGGTGTAGCTCCGTGCCAGCTGGAAACTGCTGTGTTCACAGTATCAGAACAATTTGCTGCTTTTCAGCAACATGAAACCTGGCTGTTTTTCACCTATAGTTACCTTCACATCAAAGCTTAAAATGAATCCATATTCGGTGCTTTTTCTAGTCCAGCATTCGCTCGTTTGATCTCTCTAAAGAGCTGTGATAAACTGGAGAGTAAATTATTTACCGAAGGTGTAAATGGATCATTTACGCTGGGCAAACTGTCAGCCACATTATAACATGTGAAGTGGTCTGCTATTACAGGTAATAGCTTTTACCTTTAATGGCAGACCACTTCACATTTTATTGTGTTTAATAGCAGACCACCTAGCTTTGCTAAACACTTTAAATGTGCAAAAATGACATGCTGATTTAGTCAAAAAGTAATTTTAATTTCTTCTTTTTTTTTTTTTAACAAAGCAGACACATTTTTGTTACCTGGACCAAAATTGTGATTCTGAAGAGAAGCTGCTTCGGTATTTATCTGTAGATGTTTTGTTTTGATTGTTTTAAGCATCATACAATAACCGCAACATGACAGTTTTCTGTTAAAAGCCCATTTGTTTTCACAACATGAGTCAAAGTGAATCAATTATGGTATTGTAGCATGTTGTCTAATAATTACAGAATAAAATAGAACTTGTTCTAAACAATTTCAGCAACTTTCTTCTTTTCTCTTTCTCCCCTTGTTTGCCCAGTATTGACGATCTGACAATACCTTCACGATGTGGTAAAGGCGCGCTGCGGAGGGTTAAGGAGGTGTTTGACTGCTGGTTTGAGAGCGGCAGCATGCCTTATGCCCAGGTTCACTACCCGTTCGAAAACAAGAAGGAGTTTGAGGACACCTTCCCAGCAGACTTCATCGCCGAAGGCATTGACCAGACCAGAGGATGGTAAACTGAGTTTGAATTAGTCTGTGAAGAAGAGTTGGGTTGTGGGACAGACATAGACAGAGCCTGATGTTAATGATAGAGGAGCAGGGATGAATGGATGGACTGAGGAAGCTGCAAACAACCTTTTGCCTTCTCACCTGACTTTGTTCTTGTCTCTGTAGGTTCTACACCCTGCTGGTCCTCTCCACAGCGCTGTTTGGAAAACCACCATTCAAGAACGTCATTGTTAACGGACTGGTGCTCGCCAGGTCGGTCCACTGACTCAGAAAATGAAAAATGTTTCATTCACCATTTCTTTGATGCGAGAATTAAAATTACTTTTATGAGAAGCAAGTTAAATGAGAATACAGTATTGCCAAATGTTCAAAGTGTTATTAATGAAGGGGAATGTTGAATATATTTCAGATGGACCAGGCTGTTTCACTCAGTTGGTCTCATAATAAACTGGAATGTTGAATAATACAATTTTAAAGTAATATACGCAAACTGCAGTAGCTCGGTGGTCTGAGCTGCAGTCTCTTAATTCTGAGGCTGCAAGTTTGAGTCCAGGTTTTGACAAGAAGAGCATCTGGCGAAAAACAATTGCCAGATTTTTCGTGAGTTCGCTCGCTGAAAAAAAAAAACAAAAAAAAAAAACAAACAAATTCAAAGTAATGTACAATAACATGAACCTAAGATGGTAATTGGTATAATAACGTTCAACTTTCTTGTTGTTTGACTGGATCAGGATTAATCAGTTCTCATCAAATGATAAATGGTTCTCATAATTTTTAAAGCTATGTGTGAAATTATCATGTCTGACATTCTGAATACGAAACTGGTTTAACGGTTAGTAAATGAAGGCATGCAAACATTTGGGAAGCCATTTGGACACTGTGAATTTGTTTTAAATCACTTTATATTTTTCTTCTTATGAGCAGGATTATCCTGAGCTGCAGTGTTCTCAGTTTGTTGCAAACAACTTCTAAACAAAAAAGTGTTGTACAAATTTTAAAACTGTAGGTGTTTGTTTTCTTCTGTGATCTTGTCACTTTTATAATTTTTAAGATTTGTCTATATAACTTTGTAATAATCTTAACGAAGTGTTAAAATATGGCTTTATTACTTGTATTTTCTCATTATTTTTAATAAATATTCTTTTTTCTTCTGTGCTGCCTTAAAGAAATGACTGCGTTGCTGCTCGTTCTCAGTTCTAAGATCTTGGTGTCGTTTTGTGCTCACAGGCTCTCTGACCTGGAAGGACTCGACTAATTTGAATACCAAGTGCATGGTTTCCAACATGCTCCTCTGTGCATGCATGCATGTGGATGTCTCATAATGCCTTTGCTTGACTTATTCCTGCAGCGATGGGCAGAAGATGAGCAAGCGTAAGAAGAACTACCCAGACCCAGGACTGATTGTGCAGAACTATGGAGCTGATGCCCTCAGGTGAGCTTTGTGCTTGAATGTGAGTCTGTGTGTTCCTGAAGTGCTAACGCTTGCGTGCAAGGTGCAGGGTCATTACCTCATGTTCTTTGCAAGCGAGCCCTTTAAAAGATTTGAATCACTCTAAACCTTCAACACTGAACAGTTCTTTATACTCCATGTTCACACAGAAAATGCACACACTCATGCATGATCACATGTAAGTTTAATCACTTGTCCCCCTTAATACACTTTCTGTTCTGCCCTGAGCAACCAGAGTGCTATGGACATATGGCCTTTATTAATAAAGCACTTTGCATGTACACCATATGCTGGCATATACACTGAAGAAGAGCAACCTACTAAATTAAAAAGAAGGCAGCAACAATCTGTTATCTTTGTTTCATGCTGCTAAATTTCTTAAAGTTCACTTAATATAACAAACATCAAGAAAAAAAATGTCCTGAAGAACAAGAGTGTGACCAAAGTTTACACTGCTCAGTTCTTTTGTGGTTATGTTCCAAGAAGTCAGAACATTATACATTTATCTTACTCGTTTTCGTTTTATATTTTAACACAAGCTGTTTTGCTATTTAAAAAAAGGCTCTTCATTTAAACTTGCAGGATTTAGAACTTTAAATTGAAACACTCTTTGATAAATATTTAGTTGTATATTTATGTGCTCCTATTTCATCATGGGTTATTTATAACTGTTTCATATTTGTTAAATGTCACTACTTTTTCTTTTGGCTGTTCCTTTGTCGCCACAATGATTTACCTAAAAGCTAAAAATAGCCTGTCTTTATTTCCTCTACTTTAGCTTAAATAAGCTATGGATAGTCCCATCGTGCATGTGCCGTGTGTCTCATTGTAGACCACTTGTCAATGTGTTACTGACACTAAATCTGTTTCTGCACAGTAAAAGGGACATTTTGTTCCTGCACTTGTGCAGACTATAGAAGTGTTAACATTAAGCTCCCAAATTATTTTTGAACGTCGCCTGCCTTAAACTCCTTCAAGGAACATTTGATTTAAATGTGGAGAGGCGAATATTAATTTTTTTCAAACTCAGATGTGGTTTCCCAGATAGTCGTTCACCTCTCCACAGTGTGTGTCCTCACAATGAAGAGTAGACCCTTGTTTATTGCGGGGGATCTGTACCGTGAAGCTCCGCGATAATGTTTCTAAACACTCTAAAAGAGCACACGTCATGATTTCAGCTCTCTGTCTCAGCCGCCTGCAAGCGTTCTTGGCCACGCCCACTTCTCTACGCTGCACAAGAACAGCTGATCAGCTGCATCATAAAGCTTATCCTGCAGTGTGGGCTGCACACAGGTGCAGGAGGTGCTAAATTTAAATTTATTTGAAATAAAAAATTCCATGCTGTTCGTGTGGCTCATTCATCAATCAGCCAGTTGTGTGTCGTGTCCAATCTTATTTTGAAAAACCGTGAAAGATCAAGTCGATGAAAAACTAACCGCGAAGTAGCGAGGGACTACCAGTACCGTTTTTGCTTTTTTGGGCCCATTTACATTTACAGTACTGTCCATACCACCAAATAAGCTTCATGCTCATTAACATTTTATTCCATCAGAATTAATTTATGCTTACCCATATTTATTTTCCAGTCCCAGAGCACAATTGAAAATGAGGTTATTTTCATTTAAACAGTTTTTTCTTGGTTAAATAAAGGTAAAATAACTGGAATCAGAACTTACAGTCTCATGCTATTTTTTGTAGACTGTACCTCATCAACTCACCTGTGGTGCGAGCAGAGAACCTGCGCTTCAAAGAGGAGGGTGTGCGAGACGTGTTGAAGGACGTCTTCCTGCCGTGGTATAACGCCTACCGCTTTCTGGTGCAGAATGTACAGAGACTACAAAAGGTACATTTATGAAAATTAAAGTTTTAACTTCTGTTCTTCAACTATTCCTGTATGATTCCATACTGCAGCAGATGACCACTAAAGTGAACTTTAGAAAAAAATACTAATCATAAGCAAATCAATACCCTTTTTTATTAGTTCAGCACATACATGTTGAAAAGGCAGCATCTACCTAATTTCTTCATCTGATTGCAAATTGCAGATTTATTAAAAAAAATATATATATATAAAGACTAAAACATTGTATATTTTATATCAATCCAACAATTCATAAGCAACATATGGTTGCTAAATAATACACATTGAGGCACCTTTGTGTAGTAATGCCACATTCAGTAAACCTATTGAGATGTTTAAAAAAAAATAACGTAAACTGAAAACACGCTGACGCGCGTGATGATTGTAGCAATAAACTTATCAAATATGATGAAAAAAAAAAATTCCCTGACAGTGAATTCTTTGACATTTATAAACCTGTATTTGTATGGCATGATGTACTCTGTCACTTAGATTTGGCGCACTTATAAAAATAAGAAGGAACATTTTTAAATAGACAGAATTCTCACATAGGCACATTGGTGATTGTTTATTACCCGCTTCCTTCTGCAGGATTTCCTTTGTTAACAAACTCATATTAAAGATTTGGAAATAGTTTTACACCTGATGCCCTTCTGACAATCTGGGCTTGAACCCTCAGCCACACAAGACTGTGACACTGACCACTGAGCTACTGCGTCCCCTTTGCTCACATGGTTATGAACGCTACACATGTAGAAGGCTCTATTTATGTCACATTGTGGTCACAATAGTTGTAGATCTATTTACTGTTTTTGGGACTTCTGAGACCAATCACAAATTAAATATAGCTTTTTTTTTAGTGTGTATGTGACATGACGTTCTTTTGTGCTTGTAAAATTTTCTCAGGAGGACAACATTCAGTTCCTCTACAATGAAAACACAACGGAACAGAGTGACAACATCATGGACAAGTGGATCCAGTCCTTCACACAGTCCCTCATTCAGTTCTTCAAGGCTGAGATGGGTGGTGAGTCATTCTGAAGCTGAATCATTTTTAGGAATTTATCTTCACCGCTTCACGCTGACCTTAACCACAACCCGAAGCTTCTTTTGGTGAATGTAGACATTAGGTTTTTTTTAATACAATTTTATATCTTAATATATGTCATAATCCACAACCAGTTCTTGGTGAGATTTTATTTTATTTTTTGAGTGTGATTGAAACAGAGAGTTGGTTCTGGTTGCAGCATACCGCTTGTACACTGTCGTGCCTCACCTAGTCAAGTTTGTGGACATGCTCACCAACTGGTACGTCAGGACCAACAGACGCCGCTTGAAGGTGAGAACACGGTCAAAGAAAACATCACTAGAAGTATCTTGTCTGTTAATTCTGCTGCCGTGGAACATGAACCTAACATGTTTTGAAGGTCACACATTTGGTAATTAAGTTTTGAAGTAAATCTAATCTTGTGTATGAGAATTTTACAGCAGCAAATTTGTGGCCGATATGTTACTTATGCTAATATCTGGAAGCTAATCCAATATTTTTACTTCACCAATGTGAAAGAACTTATGGATGTGAACTTTTCAGGGCGAGAGTGGCACTGAGGACTGCCTGTGGGCGCTGGAAACCCTCTTCAGCGTCCTGTTCTCCATGTGCAGGCTGATGGTGAGTCATTTGGTTTTTGCACACAAGCGAGACCATAAAAAAGGTGATTGCATGGGGGAACATTACTGCAGTGATTTCATTTTTCTTTTCGTGTGTGCAAGAAAATATAATGCAAAAACTTAGGGGAGTGGTGTGTGAGTGTGTTTCTGTGCTTATGAATTATGCATTAGCTGCAGGAGCTTTTATTTATAACACATGATTGAAGGTGTTTGCATGTGTGCTATGAGGCACGCTAAGAGGCAGTTAGCCTAACCCATTTCAATACAGATCAGCTGTGAGCTATCAAATTAATTAGCTGTGGTAAAATGGAAGAAAATTGCATTAGAGACATGCTTGCAGTTTTTCAGTTTTGTTTAACACATTTGCACCCATTGATTGAAAAAAAGCCATATCAAGATTCTTCCCCCAACTTACAGACCTTTTATTTCTAATAATGTAAATTAACTGTGCAGAGCAGACAGTTTAATCTTTTGTTTTTCTCCTCCCCATTCTTCCTTTCGCTCATGTCTGCCTCCTTTCATCATTCTTTTTCTCCAGGCTCCTTTCACACCCTTCATTACAGAAATGATGTACCAAAATCTGCGTCACCTCATTGACCCTGCATCTATGGAAGAAAAAGACACAAACAGCATCCACTATCTCATGCTGCCTCAAGTCAGGTTGGGAACAAAACGTTCAGAAATGCATCAAACTGGGGTGTAACATTCATAGCTATTAGAGCTGCCTTTAATAATCATTTTTGTCAGCTCTAAAATGTAAAAAAGTCCCAATAAGGGAGAAAAAAAGAAAGAAAACGAAACTAACTGTTTTCCTTGGTCATTTTTATTTTAATATTCTTGTGTGCTGTGTTCACTTTTTTATATCAAACATGGAGAAAATAAAACTAGAAAACGAGCAGATTTCTGCCAAAAAGGGTAAATCTGAGGGATTTCCATTATTTTACTGAGATGAATAGATGATGTGCAGTGAAACATCAATGAGCTGGTGAAAAGTTGTTCCATCAGGACTTTGTGGACCAACACACTGAGCTGAACAAACAGTAACAAATATTCAAGTTAAATGAAGTGTTTCAGAAAATCATTTATGCTGCCAAAAACAAGTCTAATAGATTTCTGGTGGTGCTCTGTGTCTGATGGATAAAGTACAGTACATGAGCATCTGATGGCTGCATTGAGTTTTGATTTGTCTTTTTGCTTTTGCCAACCCCAGGGAGATGTACACTACATTGCCAAAAGTATGCACTCACCTGCCTTGACTCACATATGAGCTTAAGTGACATCCCATTCCTAATCCATAGGGTTCAAAATGACGTTGGTCCACCCTTTGCAGCTAGAACAGCTTCAACTCTTCTGGGAAGACTGTCCACAAGGTTAAGGAGTGTGTTCATGGGGATTTTTGACCATTCTTCCAGAAGTGCATTTGTGAGGTCACTTCCTGATGTTGGATGAGAAGCCCTGGTTCTCATTCTCCGCTCTAATTCATCCCAAAGATGTTCTATTGGGTTGAGGTCAGGACTCTGTGCAGGCCATTCAAGTTCATCCACACCAGACTCTGTCATCCATGTCTTTATGGACATTGCTTTGTGCACTGGTGCACAGTCATGTTGGAAGAGGAAGGGGCCCGTTCCAAACTGTTCCCACAAAGTTGCGAGCATGGAATTGTCCAAAATGTCTTGGTATGCTGAAGCAGTCATTCCTTTCACTGGAACTAAGGGGCCAAGCCCAGCTCCTGCAAAACAACCCCACACCATTATCACCCCTCCACCAAACTTTACACTTAGCACAATGCAGTCAGACAAGTACCGTTCTCCTGGTAACCACCAAACCCAGACTCGTCCATCAGATTGCCAGATGGAGAAGCATGATTCGTCACTCCAGAGAACGAGCCTCCACTGCTCTAGAGTCCAGTGGTGGCGTGCTTTACACCACTGCATCCAACGCTTTGTATTGCACTTGGTGATGTATGGCTTGGATGCAGCTGCTCGACCATAGAAACCCATTCCATGAAGCTCTCTGTGCACTGTTCTTGAGCTGATCTGAAGGCCACATGAAGTTTGGAGGTCGGTAGTGATTGACTCTGCAGAAAGCTGACGACCTCTTCGCACTATGCACTTAAGCATCTGCTGACCCGGCTCCGTCAATTTACGTGGCCTACCACTTCGTGGTTGAGTTGCTGTCATTCCCAAACACTTCCATTTTCTTATAAAACATCTGACAGTTGACTGGAACATTTAGAAGCGAGGACATTTCACGACTGGATTTGTTGCACAGGTGGCATCCTATCTGTTCCACAATGGAATTCACTGAGCTCCTGAGCGACCCATTCTTTCACAAATGTTTGTAAAAACAGTCTGCATGCTTAGGTGCTTCAATTTATACACCTGTGGCCATGGAAGTGCTTGGAACATCTGATTCCAATTATTTGGATGGGAGAGCAAATACTTTTGGCAATGTAGTGTATGTTGAATTATTTTGCCTTAAATAAACAGAACTCACTTTATTTCTCTTCAGGGGATCCCTTTGCCTCCCTTTCTTTACACTCTCAGATTAGTTACAGAATCTTGTAATTTCTTGGTCAAGGACTTTTCAGCATGTCTGTTTTCTGCTGAAACTGTTTTGTTTTTTTAACCAAGTGACTATAACATGGGTCATGGGGTTTAAATGGCTGTTCTTGCCACTCAGCAAATGCATCATATCCCCTGGTATGTGCCCCTTTTCTCACAGGAGATCCACTGCTTTATTTAGAGTCTAATCTGGTTCAGTCAGAGTGTGTGGCCTTACTTTCTTCAGTTGTACACTTTAAGTTTGCCAGAGAGGAAGCATAAGACCACATTAGTTTGTAAATGACTGTCATAATTCTCATTTCAGCATTTTATCAGTCCTACTGAATGTTTGCACATTGATTAATAATGAATAGTATAATGAATTGTCACTGTAGATTTAATTTTTTCTCTTCTTCTTGCAGCCTTAATCACTTTGTTTTATGTGTATGGTAGTAAATTAGCTGTAAATAATTTTCACGCTGACGTAACATCATCGATGACCTCCAGTCGTGTCATCTCTGTGTGCAAACTGAAGGAGATGCGGATAAATACACAGAATAGAAATGACACTATCTGGTTCTCTGCCCTGCAGAATGGATTTTGCTGATGTAATATGATTTCATTACCCTCACTTCATTGACTTTGCTAAAATGTGTGGCTTGGTGTCTGACCTATTTCGAAAAGCCTGAGATGAATTTCTAATTGACCAAACTTAATTACATCATCTTGAACTATTGAGGAAAAAGTTCTGACGTGAATAAATATCCATTTGATTTTGCACAAGGAAGATAGTTTGTGTAATGGTTCACATAATCCCCACTGTCACTTAGTGCTGCTGCTTTATGAGCTGCTTGTCCTTCCTGCTGCTGGATGGGACTACTTCACCTCAAAGGTCAGCCACCAATCAGGTGGTGGGAACAGCTGCTCCCCAATCACCTCATTAAACGATTGACCGTCCCTGGTAGCTCTGCCTTCCCTTCTTATTCTATCTTGTGTGCACATGTAAGGGGTACACATTATGACTAAATGATTTAAGAGTAGTGATTCTGTTATATGGGCTCATTTTGGGTTGTTCAACTTTAAATTTGAACTCAGAGAAGGTGGAGGTCTTGTTGTACCTTGGTAATGAGTGTTCTTGTAATAATAAGTAGATGGCCCTGAAGTGTGTCTGTAACTATTTGTGGCGCAGGCCCTGCCAGAGTGTATATATATTTTTTCCATTTAGATTTTTATGCACCTTTAATTAGAGTGTGAGGGTTGCTGTCAGTTATCTAAAAATTTATTGACAATACAGAAAAAATATCAATAAAGATCCTGATTCTGTTGTTAAAACAGGACAGATGTTGTATTGTGCATTTACTTAACCATAATGGATAAAACTCATGTATTCATAGTATAATTTTTTTTTTACTTACTTGCTTTGCAAACCTTTTGTTCTTATTCAAACACTCAGACTGTCCTCATTAGCAACAAACTGTAGCTTAACCCTAAATGAAACTAAAGTAAATATTTACTTTCACCTTTAGGCCGTACTTAGTCCAGTTTCTGTCTGGATGTCTGTTCAGCCCAAAGCGGCTTCCATTAAGTCGACAGTGAGCTCCTGCCTGCATATATGTCTGTATAAGAGCAGCAAGCCTATTCCCCACTATTTTACAAACTTGTGGCTATCTTGAGCTTCTAAAGAGTATATTATCACTCCATTTTTACTCTGTTTTTTCTAAATTGTTGTCAGGCGGTACAACACAGAAACAACTTTACCATAGCTTTGTTTCTCATCTCCACAGCTGAACGCTGTCTGATAAAACGATTATGCGGCTAAGTTGGACTGAACCAACGCAAAGCTGAGGGGTGGGGGTGTGTGTGTGTGTGTGTGCAGAATTAAGTGATTGTTTTAAAGATTGTTCTTATTTTATTTTATTTATTTATTTTTATTAAGAGGGTAAAATAAGAATGTGTAGAAAACAGTTTTTATGATCACATATTTTTAATATTAGCTGCTCCACTTGCTTTACTGAACAGGCACCTATGAGTATATTAACACTATCAATAACATGGTAACTTAACATTTGTGTTCTAAAGCATTTGTTTTATTTTTTAGGGAGAATCTGATTGACAAGCGTATTGAAAGTGCTGTCTCCCAGATGCAGTCTGTGATTGAGCTGGGCAGAGTGATCAGAGACAGGAAGACCCTGCCCGTCAAGGTATATCACCACTCGAGCATTTTAAACACGGCTCTATGAGGTGTGCTTTCTGCAACTGAGGCAAAACTTAAGGAGTCAAGTAACAACTTAAATCTGTGTAATGCTTTTCAAACTACATTTTAGGTTGTTAATCTGAGGACTCAACTCTTGTATTATTGTGTGGTATAGGATGCAGAGACAAATTTATACCGAATTTGGAATTTGTTGAAAAACTAGCCCTAATAAAAATGAATTTACCCAAAGCACAGTCAGGACATTCATGTGCATTGGGTGCTGGAAGCCATTGGTATTCAGTAAACTTTGTTTGAACCAGACAACTTGATTACAGTAATTTAATAATAACTTGGATCATTTTGAACTCACCTTATGGATCAGAGCTAATTTATTTTTAGGATCACAGCCTCTATTTTAAAGTTCTCAAGAACGAGGACATTAATTCTAATATATTTGTTTTGTTTTGCAAAGCCAAGCTTCCACAGAAGGAAATTAACACTAGAGTAAAACATTCATATTTCACATAACTTGTCGTTGTCCACTAATTTTTTTTGTGTCTTTCAGTACCCACTAAAGGAGGTGGTAGTTATCCACCAAGACCCAGAGGCCCTGAAAGACCTCCAGTCTCTGCAGAAATACATTCTTGATGTAAGTAAACTCTGTAGGATTGCAAGTGGACAGATTTTTTTTTTTTCTCCAGTGTTTTTGCTTTCATCTGTTTTGGCTGATTTCCTGTGCTTTGATCAGTACTATTAAACACAGTTTGAGGAAACATTTCCCAGAACCAAGCTCAGATTTCAGAGCCACGTCACAGCATGTCACCTGCATATTGGAGGATGATGGGGGAGGGAGGGTGAACATCAGAGGGAACATCTTTACATGCTTTAGTGAAAATTTGTATATCTGCCTTATTCAGAAAAGTGTGTGAAGCAGATATTTTGGAAAATTGTTTCACAAATGATTCCCCACATATGACAAAATATTAAAATGTGAATATTTAGCCCTTTTTTTTTTTCCAATGACACAGACCTCACAATTAGATTGTGGTCTGTATTCAGGAGCAATTTTATATAGCTCATATTTAATGTACGCTGGTTGTAAAATTACTGATTTACATTTCTACAGTAAAATAGAATCTAAGTCTGGATTTAGTACTAAAACTCATTCAGCAGAAAATTAATATGAACTCATCAGACAGACTAATAAAACCATTTAACTACAGGAGGTACATAAACTGGCAGTTCTGCTGGAACAACTCCTCTTTTATTTTTATTATTAATATTGGTTACTTACCTCCATGGTTTCCGTACAAAGAATTACATCAAATGTAGGGTATGTTACGTTTTCATTCATTCATTAAACCTTTATTTATAAAGGTTAATCCCTTTGAGCCTCGGGGACTCATTTACTAGAGCGACCTGATTCTGTAACAAAGAGTGATGACAATAGTAGACAATCTTAAAAGGAAGCATACAAATTGAGAAAAACAAGTGAAAGAATATGGTATTAAACACTGAAAAAAAAAAGCTAGGTTGTAAAGCAATGTAGAAAAACAGGAACATGTCTGCATTGGTTTTTGTCATGAACTTAGCAGATGTTTGAAGACACTTAGAGAGGTCAAGCTCAAGAGCGTCAATCTTTTTGCAAGATATTCTAGGAAACAGGAGCGGAGTAGGAGATGGCCCTTTTGCCTAGTTTGAGTCCTGAGAGCGCACTCTGTAACTGCACAGACTATTACTTTATTACTATTACTTTCTTTTGAAATTCCATTATGTCATATCTAAGGTTTCTATGGGATTTAGATGGCAGTTCAGCTCCAGCTCTTGGTTCTGTATGAAGTTCTTGAGGAACGTTGATTTAACCTTTACAGATTGTTACGGTACATGTGACAGCAGAGCTTTTGTTGGAGCCTGCAGACTTTGCCTGGCTTGAAGTCCTTTATGCTTCATCCCCATGTTTTTCTGTCAAGTGGTAAAGATTTGGTTTCACAGTCCAGGGAGGAAGGAAATTTGTGCATTGTGTAGCATATGTTGTGTCATTATTAAGTCAGGTTTGAGCTTTTACTTTAAGAATCATTAAGATTGATACACATTTAGTTATGGGTCCTCAAAAATGTCTGAACTACAGAAAAATGACACCTGCGCTGACATGCTTTTTGGGTTTCTGATTTTAGGCTCCAGAGCATCAAAGTATTAACCTAAAAAATTGACATTTTATTAAAGTTCTTTACAAAGCATAAGATGCAACAATAAAAAAATTGTTTTAGTCAGGTGGTGGAGCAAATGAGATTTTGAATGTCAGCCTTTTGTGGCCAAACATGCATTTAATGACCTTTCTCAATATCAGGACGGA
>JARVGQ010001639.1:21239421-21250351 GCA_031762355.1 Hypsolebias martinsi | reverse complement strand
ACAGTTTCTTTTAAGTAGAAACGTTTCACCCTCACTCCAGAGGGCTTCATCAGTCAGAGACGTTCCAGCACGCTGTTTCCCCCACCAGGGGAACCCAACTTTCCAGGTGTCAAATCTGATTGAGAGTTATCAGATTTGACACCTGGATTACTGAGCATGAACTTTCTTTACATGTACTACTATTCCTACTTTGCGGTTTTTCACTTATTGTGGGGTTTCAGGGTTCAAATCCCCTGCGATAAATGAGGGGATACTGTAAACCAAACCTGAACCAAACCTCAACCTCTGTAGTTGTGTCAAGAACGGCATCTGGCATCAAACACTCACTAAATTTTTACAAGAGTTTGCTTGCTGAGACATCTATATTATCTATATAATCTATAGTTAAAGACAGACTGAAGGAATGGCACAAACAAGTAAATATGGCAGGTTAATTAATTAATTAAGGAACTCAGAAAGCAGGATGCAGAGGAGAGAATTGTGAGTAATATATTCCTTTATCCCTCTTCCCTTAGCCGCCTCCACTCTCTCAGTTCCACTCCAGCCGTGCAGTATGCTTGCTGGTGTGTTCTTATATAAGAGGCCAATCCTGTGGGATGCCAGGATGGCTGTGGAAGTCTTTGATGGCCACCACACAAAAACACAAAGGCAAAGAGGCAGGCTTTGATACCCATATCAATCCCCCTAGTGCTCTCTGGCTTTATAATACATCCCCTCCTATATCTCTACCTACTTTGACCGCACATGCATATACTGTAGCAGTAAGAAGTGGAAAAACTTTAATCTTCAGAGGACAAATTTACACATGTTTACACATTAAAATTATGCACATAAACTGCAGTTGCACACTTACATATAGAAGCTCATATACACTATAGTTTCACTCACAACATTACAGTCATTCATAAATTCTGAATAGACTGTGTGAAACAAATAAGTGAGACATATATATGGTTCTTACAGTCTAATTAATCATGGTTCATAATGAAATATGAAAACATTTAGGGATAGTTAGGCATTCTAACTCTGTTGGAGGTGTTCAGACTACAGGTGTGTGTTCTTACAGCACCGTGGTGTGTTTAGCACGGTTCTGTGAATGTCCTCAGAGCTCAGTTTCATGTAAATTCATCCACCTGCTCAGGTCACTTTTTCCAGTCACAGAAGAAAACGATAGCTAATACTCTTACATGCAAATGGCTATTAAAATACATTCTACTGTATATTTTAAATGAAAAGGAAAATGAGTTTATGTTTTTTAAAACACACCTTTTCTTATCTTATCAATAGCACTTGTGAATTTGATAGGACAACTAAAATAAGTAAGAGGTGTCTTCACATCAGTTTGACAATCCTTTGATGTTTCAGTGGCACGAGGCTTAATGGATTTCCCCTCTACTCATCATGATAATAATTTACATGCTTTATTATTGATCTTGTTTTAGTTGAGTGATGAAACCAGCAAGATAGTCATGCAAGGTTTTTTTCATTATCATGCTATTAACCTTCAGCGAAAGATTAAGAGCACGTTAGGATTTTTTTTTTTGTCTCCAAACCCTATGTTCCATTTTCACCACTTTTTGTTGTCTCTCCAAACATGTCTCACTTGTAAATGAATCTTCGAGGCTCAATGTGATTTATCTGTTTAAATAAATGTTGAATGAAAAAAAGGTCTACGTAAACGTATGAGTTTACATGTGGCCGATTCACTGCAGCCTGGGGAGATACCAGAGCTGATATACCATCATCCCCACCTTCTCCTCCCACACTGTGCCCTGACTTCCCTGGGACTTTTGTATCTAAAATCTAACTTTGTATTGTATTGTATCATCGTACAAATGTGCAACTTGCACTTGAGACTAAACTCGAAGTCTGTGAGAGAGAGGTGAGCGAGGAGGCTGTGTCTGCTGCTTTAGTTCTTATAATTAAACAATATCAACACTAAAAGACAAATATGTATATGCCCCAGATTCTGACAAAGAGTGTCTCCATTTCTTTCAGAGTAAGAGGCAGTTTCAGGTGTTTGTAGTTTATCAAAAATATCTGCAAACTTACAAGTAAATTTTACACGGTGTTTTAGCAAAAACAAGGTGTTGTGACTGTTTGGATGTGTTACACTTGACTATATTTAGTACCATACTGAGAGGTAATTGTACTGTGATCAGTGCAATTTAATAAATGATCAAATATGAAAAAAAAAGTATTAAATTAATACATGAGCTGAAATCTTGTAAATATAATCCTTTTGAATGAAATGACCATTTTAGTGGAGAAATATGTCAGTCTGGCTAATTTAAAGATTTTTTTAAGTTGATTTTTACTCTGCAAAGGACTTTCTGTGCTTTTTTTTATGTATATCAGAGAACACCTCAGTTGAAATAAGGAAAAAAAGCTCTCTTGAATGTGTAGTATTGGGGGGGGGGGGGCGGTGCTTGGGTAACCCATAGGTCCAGAAAAAGTCAAAAGATGTTTAATTTCTGCTTCAAATATGCTGCAAGTGCCTCTCTTGCAAAGTGACAACAAGGAAGAGGATGAGGAGGATAACAAGAAGTTCCACTTGAGCAGCTCCTGAAAACGTCTGCTAATCAGTAGCTTGACAATTCCAAGCAGTCCGCAAGATGGCTGACTGAGAACATTTGTACATAGTAAACGTTGTATACAGTGCATTATACGTATCAAATTACATTTTTCTTGAGATTTTTTTTTTTGCCTTCATTATTGTAAAGGTTGCAGACAACCAGAAATGTTGGTGGACAATCATTCTCTGTGAAGAGGTTGTTCACTGGACAACCTGAAATATTTTCTTATGACTACCTCTGTCTATATTGGGAGGTAACTGTGAAAGCAGTGGGACAACAAGCCAAAGTTAAAGAAAAAAAAAGGATGGAAGTAAATAGAAGACGCAGGGAAAACCATTCAAGTGACAATTACTTTTGTGAGTGACTAGAGCACTGTATTACTGCCCTACAGCATGCCTCCAAGGCCTTAGCCTGAGTAGTGATTACAGTCATGTGGAGAACTAGAATATATTTTACCCCTTCATGGAGTGTGAGTAAAAGAAAGAATAGGATTGCAGGCTGTTGAAGCTTCTTGAACCAGGAAAATTGTTAATGAAGAAGAGAGTCATACAAGACAATAAAATGTGGCCAAACAGGAGAACAATGTGACCTGAGCATCACATAAAGCAATGAATGGCTGGTGTGGGATGTGAATATAGAAGGAAAAGTAAGAAGATGACTAAGAAAGCGAGAAAGAAGGAACAGGAGGTATGGATTAAGAAAAGCCCCAGGTGGAATAGGAAGTAATGTTGCCAGCTCTCCCTCTGGCATATGTCCTTGCCTACAGCAACACCCAAGGACCAGGGAGAGGGCAGCTGGTCCTAATCCACATCCAGGCCAGGGCGTGCCAGCAGGAGCTCAGTCATGCCAATATTGGGCATTTCATACCAGCTTCTGCGCTTGACCGTAAAAAGCCATGTTAAGATGAACCTCAAGTAAAGCAGTGTTTTTAATCTTTTTATCAATTTATTTATATTTATTGACCAAGGCAGTTGTCAACTTCCTAAATTTCTCTGACCCAGAAGAGTAATTTCAATTCAATTCAAAAATGCTTTATTAATCTCAAAGGGAAATTATTTGTTGTTGTAACTCGTTATCCTCATTTCATTAAGAGATGTTATAGATACTGATGGCTGTAGGCAGGAAGGATCTCTTGTAAAGGTCCATACCACAGTGGATTCTAAGAAACTGGCTGCAGATGCCGTCCGATCTGTCCACCCAGACGATTTTATGTGTCTGTTTATTTTTATAAACAGTGTATTCCAGGGTTTCTAAAAGTATGCTCAAAGAAAACAGCATTTAAAGTATAGTTGAACAATTACAACCATAGGCTTTTCACTGAATTTAAACACAGTAATTACTATTTTTACAAATGGCCATTACTATTCTGCTTTATACCAGATATATTTATCTAGAAAGGCTGCAACATATTATGTGTGGTCATTTGCATTTTAGTGATTTAACTTGATGTTGTCCTCTAGCTGGTAGTTTATTCACCCTAACACCACCAGACAGTGCAGATGAGGCCATTTATCTAATCCCGTCATTAGCCAGTGACAGGCAGTGTCTTCCTGATGTAATCATGGTCATTAGGAAAAGGCATTAATTCTGTTATTTAAGACAAACTCCGTATTAAATATTTGTACTCTTGTCTGTGTGAGACACACAGCTGGACAATAACCAGTGATTCCCCATTACTGGATGAAGAAAAACCAGCACTGCCTTTGGGTTTTATTACCTTGCATAATCTTACATGACTTTTTACCCTATAATTGTGCACCCTGTCTTTTAGCTTCTGCAGCAGAAGGAACAATTTATGTCAGAGTCAGTAATAAGCAAAACATATTGATGTTCAATTAATAGTGTAATAATTGTGTCATAGTACTGAGATTTTTAAATTATCATGCACACCAAATAATTCCAAGTTTTGAAGACATGTTTATCTCAGCTAAAAAAATTAATCAAATCAGAATTTGTATAGCCAGATAACAGTAAGAACCAGTTCACCTCAAAAAGCTTTATTAATTTTACATTACCCTCTTAGACTGTATGTTCAGATAATGCAAACATCTCCCCTAATACAACCTATAAATTATGCTGAAGAAACCACAATCAGAATAACAAAAAATAGCAATGTTCCAGGACAGACCTGCTGTGGGCTAGTTTTTAAAACATGAAAAATATACACATTTTTTAAAGTCACTTTCAGTAATTTAGGATTGCATGTCAGGATTCTGATTACCGACATTTATCAATTCTAACAAGTAGCTCTTAATTTTTCAGTCGATTCACTTCATGTTGTCCAAATTTTGAGTAAACAGTATTATCTAAGCAGCCAGTTGATTTATTTGGGGAGTGCTGATTGAAAAATAAATATAAAATCCTGAGATTATGTAATTGTGTGAAGAAGTGTGTCATAAAGAATGACAGCCAAGACTGCATGCTGACTGTCTTATGTGTCCTAGCACATGAGCGTCAGTGCATGAATGAGAGGTCAGCATTATTTAGAATTTCCCATCACAGTGGCAAGCAGCATTTTTTGCATGCTTTATATTTTGTAGAATTTAAGCTAAATTGTTTCTAAATAGCCAAGCATAGAAAAAAGAGTCCCTGGGAAAAAAATGAAAGGAAAACCTAAAAATTGAGGACATGTGTGAAGTGAGATGAGTGAGAATTGTGTAAGAGAAACAGAGCCAGTGAGTAAGAATCCCCAAGTGGTGAAAAGCTCACCATCTCTTTTCCCAATTCTCGTCTTTCAAGAGTGCTTTGCCCAGTGTTACCATAGCAACGCTGAGCCTTTCACAAGCTGACCACAGTCACACACTTGTACATACAGTAAGCGCATGATTGCGCACATGTGCTATATCACCTGAGCAGCCGCATGCACCGATTTAGACAGATGCTAAATCATAAATCAAACAAGCATACTTCCATAGAAGGCTGAATCTAATTACAGTACATTCTATCTCTTAGAGCTCCAGCTCTTGATAAAAAAAAATGAGCATCTGATTTCTTAAATTAAAAAGGACAAGCTGCTCTACTAACAACCCTGGTTATAGCTCTATGAGAAAATATGTCATGTGTTGTGTAAAAACGGTACATAATTTTCTGCCTCCTGTCGTTTATACTCAGCTGAAATGTTTACTGAACAAGAAAGTTGCAGTGTTCTGAACATACAATTACAGATTTTGAAGGATTGAGCCGTATATCTGAAAATAAAAACATCCAAATTTGATTCTAGCTCATCTCCTGGCCTCCCCCACACAGTAACCCATTCACCTGCTTGCTGCTTAATTATCACCAGCAGCTATTTCTAGTGTTAGACTGCAGATATTGTACTGAAGAAAAGAGAACCTCATTCCATGAACAGTCTAAACAGTTTATTTACTGTTTGTTCTTAGAATATGGCAGTTTAGAGAGAGAGAGAGAGCACAAACAACATTAAAACGACTAACAACGTTATTCATTTTGTATTTATTTTCCTCTGCCTCTATTCAGCCCCCAGATAAGGAAGGTGGTCTGCCAAAGCAGGTTGGAAACAAAACAGAGTGTGGTCTGCTGGGACTGGTCCTGGACCTGAAGCGAGATTACCAGCCTATAAGAAACCAGATCCCTGAAGAGAAGCTTTACAAGGTCTACACTTTTAACTCAGTCAGGAAGTCTATGAGCACTGTCATTAAACTTCATGATGGGAGCTTCCGGATGTACAGTAAGGGAGCTTCTGAGATTGTTCTCAAAAAGTGAGTCCAGTTTTCCTAATTATTGTTGATTAGACTGATTTGTTATATGTTTTGTAGTTAAAGTGTGTATATTAAATTTACCAAGTGCATAACAAATATATTTTTGTAAACTAGACACATTTTAGAGACAGTTGGGTTTATTATGCAGAGTTTTCAATTAAAGTCACCCTTGTATTTTGCTTTACATTGTTAAAATCTGCAATAAAACATGATTGCCACAAACACAGACCAAGTGGTTACACAACGTTTTTACCTATGTTAGGAGAAATGTGAATATTTTGTTGTGAATAAGTTCAATCAAAGTAAAAGGCTTGTTGAGTCTTTTCAAATTCACAAAGTTGCAGCAACAGATTGAAGATTTCCTGCAACAATGTAAAGATGTACTGTATTTTGTAATTTAGCTCAATGCATTGTAATAAAATCCCATCATATGGTTAAGGATTTTGTGATGATTTCCAATTTTTATGTTGTATTTCACAGATGCAGCCACATTCTGAATGAAGTTGGTGAACCAAGAGTTTTTCGTCCACGAGACAAGGATGATATGGTTAAAAAGGTGATTGAGCCAATGGCATGTGATGGTCTAAGAACCATCTGTGTGGCATATCGTGACTTTCCCAGGGATCCTGAGCCCAACTGGGATGATGAGAACAACATCCTCAGTGACCTTACTGCTATCTGTGTTGTGGGAATAGAAGATCCTGTCAGACCAGAGGTAGGAGCACATGATGTGTTGGTTAGAGAAGGATGTCAACAGCTTTGTCATTGGTGTATCTTTATAGTCCCTTTAAAGCAGTGTCACTTTCTCTGAAGTTTTTTTATTTTTTTTTTTTTATTTTTTTTTTTAGAAAATATAAGGTATCAAGACTTCTTTGTTCAGTTTTGAAAAGTGTAATGTTGTTGTTTTTTAAATTTTCTATTTGTATGCTTTTTAGGGAGTGTGTGTTGTGTTTTCATTTTCACCTTGCCAATTATTTGACAACAATCTAGTTTGTTTTTGTTCACCTGCGAGAAGCTTTTAGTCATTTCAAATCCTTCTTTTTTGCACCTGCTGTAGACTTCGTTGCCATGTCTCATTTTCTTAGAAGAACAAAGATAAACAAAATAATTTTATGAAGTTTTGGATGGATGGATGGATGGATGGATGGATGGATGGATGGATGAACGGACGGACGGATGGATAGATAGATAGATGGATGATGGATGGATGGATGGATGGATGGATGATGATGATGGATGGACGAACCACCTTTTTGCATGAAAAAAATTTGTTACAAGTCATATTTAAGTTGGCATTTAAGTGAGCCTTTCACTCTCATTGCATAACTTCTGTTTTTCTTGGTATATTTACTGTTTTCAAAGCTTTTTCTACTGCGGAAAGAGAAATATTTGAATGAAATCACACAAGCAATTTGTATTTGCCGTGTTTTAATATTAACTTTTATATTAAAAAGAAGAGTAATATCTGTGGTAGAGAGCAATTTCTGGATACCATGTTGCTGACCTCCCTTGACAGCTCCAGCGGTGGTACAGGAAAACAGGAAACCAACTGACTGCTGCATTATTCAACTTCTTCCTTTCATCTTTTTTTCCATCCCCTCTCTGCACTCCTAAACAACCTCTCTCATTGAACCTCACCCTAGCATGTTTTCATCCTCCACTTCTCTGTTATAGAGCCTGAATTTCACCTTCATCTGATTGCTCTTGTTCCTTCACCTTCATCTTCACCTACCTTTCTTTACATGACCATGCCCTTTCTTTTCGTTCTGTCTGAAGCTTAGTTATGTAAGCGTGTGAGCAAGACCGAGGGCGAAGAAAACATGTTTAAAACGGGAAAAAACTGCAAACAATCTCAGTAAGAGTTAGCCAGGTTTACTAGTGAACCCAGTTGTATTACAGTAATCTATTTATGCTTAATTTAAAGCAATTCTAGTGTTATCCTGTGAACGAGAGTGGTGGTGCAGGGGTTAGAGAAGGTGAGCTTGTGATTGGAAGATCGCTGGTTCAACTCCCCATACCGACAACATCAAAATGTGGGTGGGATTGGTGAAGCACCCACACTTGTCTCCACCCTCATTTGCCCCACCCTGGGCCCTTGAGCCAGGCCCTTAATCCCCTCATCTGCTCCCCCGAGTGCCCTAGATAGCAGCTCTCTGCTCCACACAAAGGGCTGTGGTAGCTCGGTGGTCTGTGGTTGCGTCAGGAAGGGCATCCGTCATAAAAACAATTGTCAAGTCTTCGTGCGAGTTAGTTCACTGTGGTGAGCCCTGGAGAAGGGAGCAGCTGGAAGAAGAGGACAAATATACTTGGAGAACAGCTGTAATGAGCCCGTTAATAACGTTCATTTAACTTGTACCTTTTCCAGTCTCCAGTGTGTAATGTATTATGTGCATATCGGGGCGGGTCAATGCTACAAGGGAGTGAAAGACATGTCTTGCCTCTTGCATAAAGCAAATAAAATCAGCACTAAAGACAGGATGAATCAAATCCTCACTGAAATGCTCTAATCAGGCTCTTCAAACACTACAGGTATTTTGGATGTTTAAGAACAAGTGGATGTGCTGTGGATTATGTGTTGAACAGGAATGAAGTAGCGATGAAGACAAATTTAGAAGGGAAGGAGGAGTAGTCAAGCAGGGGCAGGGTTGTGGTTGGAGTTGATGTCATTGTTGGGAGCTCAGTGTGAGAGGCGGATGAATATCAGTCATTTGTTAGAACAGCACTGACAGACAGGGCTTGTTTATGAGTAGAGTAGTGATGAGGACATAGAAGGGAGGGAGGCATCGCTGGCTCTCGGTAAGTCATATTCAATGAGAGAAAAACAAGTGGTGGAATGAAGTGAAGGCATGAAGAGCAATGAAAATTTCCCCTTCCTGTTTGTATTTTTTTCTTTTGCTGCTTTGAGCAAACTAAAGTGTGAAACACGTTAATCAAGCCTAACATAACGAATAAACCAACAGATGGATGCACCCCTAGTTAAAGTAATCTTTCACTGGAGTAGCTTGGCCAGGACCAGCCAATTTAATTATCCAACGCTTTCCTGTGTTGTGTGTTTAAACTGAACTGCAAGACTGAAGCGTCTCAGTCTGTCAACATGGCTCAAAATAGAACTGAAGCTGGTGAGGTTTGATCATCGAAGCAGATCTGAAGTGAAGAACGAGACCACACTCGGAGGAATTGGTCATTTTACAGCCACTGTCCAGTCCGCTGTAGTTTCAACATGAAGTGGTTTGCGCTGACCTTTAAAAATAGTGCATTGTGTTTGATTTTGTCGTTTCCCTTTTGGAAATTAAAAAAACAAAGTTGCACATTATCCCCAGCAGTTAAACTTCTTTTTTGTCTTTGGCACTTTTCTGCTAGGCCTCATATAGAGCTGTTTTTATTGTCTCCTAAAAGTCACAATTACTGATCCTTTCCAATAAATACTTTGTAAGCATCACATTGAAAACAAATGATTAATAATTATAAAGACATTTTTATGTTTGCCATCGCTACGATTAATAATAAAACAATCAGTTTTAACCTTTAATCTTTGCAGGTGACGTTTACTATTAAATCTTGTTCACCTGCATTTAGCATGTAAATATCATGTGTGCTTCCTCATATGTGCTTTTGAGCAAAGTTTCATAAATGGCAAGTTGTGGGCCAGCATGATTCATATTCCTATTTATGAGCTCAACCACGGCAACAGTAATGAGATAAATTAGAATTAGCTGTAAATATATTGCAGTACGTGTAGCTCCTTTTTCAGTTTTCACTTTTTATTAAACATTGCTTTTAGAAAGTTCTGCATCACTGGTGAAATACAGACCACATGCATTTTGATGTAAGGTGTGGAGCCCCCAGAGGTCGACCATTGGTTCCATTTACAGTGGTTACAACAATGCAAATGAAGCGTTTGTTGTCATCTATCAGCAGCTTGAGGCCTCTACTGACGCAGTGTGTGTTCACGTAGGAGTGTGTGTGTTTCAAAAGGCATTTGCATGAGGTTTGCAAAGCCAAGTGCCAGTAAAGTCACTCATTCAGTGGGTCAGGAGGATGTCCTGTCAGGAACAGTAAGACTCCTCTCACTCTGGAAACCCCAAACCTTAAAGCAGACAGTCTGCTGCTATCTTTCATTAATTCATTAAAATTCCTGCAGTGTAGTATTACTGGAGGTTACATTCCTAAACAACACCAGCTCAGAGACGGATGTTTAACCTTTGGGCTTAAGTCTGATCATACATGCATGTTAGTCTTGACTAGAGTTGCTTGTTTAATTGTGTACTACTTAGCCAGCGATGTCTGTGTTGTTGATTGCACAGAAGGCAGAATATCCAGATGGTAATTACTGCTGGTTAGGAGAGCCACAAGTAGCCGCAAAAATAGGATTGTTTCTAAATGCAGTATATGTCAGAGTCATAGATTCTTTATTGTCATTCGCACCACATGTGGTACATGTGATGAAACAAAATCATGTACACAGGGTCCCAGTTACATCCAACAATAAAATGTAAAAGAAAAACATTAAGATCTAAGATATGAACCAAGAAAAACACCAACTAAAAATACACTAAACACTAATACAGGGGGTCCCCGGTATCCGGCTGTCCTGGTAACCGGCTGCTTCGCGTATCCGGCCCCCCCCGCCGGTGA
>JARVGQ010001639.1:21177293-21187549 GCA_031762355.1 Hypsolebias martinsi | reverse complement strand
TGGATTTTCTCTGCGTAATCTGGTTTCCACCCACAGACCAAAAATATGCATGCTCGACTGATTGGTAACTCTAAATTGTTCCTAGGTGTGAGTGAGAGAATGAATGGTTGTTTGTCTCGTTTGTCTCTATGTGCCCTTGTGATGGACTGGAGACCTGTCCAGGGTGTCCCCCCACCTCTTGCACAGTGACTGCTGGAAATGGTCCCATGACACCTGCAACCCGAAAAGGAGGAAGTGGGTAAAAGATAATGGATGGTTATTTTTATAGAGTATTTTTAAAAGCTTTTTAAATTTTTTGATAAAGTATAAGTTACAGGAAAGAGCTCAGTGATGCAGAGGGAGAGTTACAGAGAAAAAAAACAGACTTATGAAAAATCAAACAGCAGCACCGTGAGAGGGGAAGACGAGCAATAAAAACAGTTTGATAGAGGACATTACTTTTGACTCCAGCGTTAAATGACCTTCCTGTTAAAAAAACTGCAGCGTGTTGGTGTTGTCTCTTTTATACTCTCCTGAGCTGCAGAACGCCTTCTCCACTCCATTTTTTCCTGCATCCCCCTCCTCTTTTTGGCTGCGCCTGTCACTTCTCCTTTTTGTTTGCCTCACAGCTACAGGTGTGCATGCTTATTTAAACCAGAACATCTGTTCCACACATCATACTCCAGTTTAATTCTTCAGTTCCCAAACTATTATGTCACTCACAGTTAGTTGGGTAACTGTTGTTAAAAAATAGTAGTTGTAGGTTATGATGAAAGCTGAGAGAATTTTCACAATTATGAGTGCTGTACTTGAAGCTTGACTTCCTTTCTTAATCTGGTTGCCTTCTTATTAAACATTTACTCAATATGGCTGCAAATATATGACAAGTGTAGACCAAGTGGCTAATTTTACATGACTTATCCCTTTTATTGATCACTTTGATTCTTTCTTTTCACTGCCCTGCCCAATAAATGCCCCTTTGGGTTTTTGCACTGCAGCCACAACCAACATTGTTTACCTTGATTTTTAGTAACAATACGTTTCAACAATTGTGATTTTAGGAAAACAGAGTTAGAAACAAGTTAGATGATTATATTTTGTAAACCATTTCATTCATACGTAGGCATTTTGTTCAAATCTGCTGTACGTACTACGACTCGAGTGTTACATCATTGCAGCGATCCTTGTTTGTCAAACTGCAGCTGAGATCACTGACTAACACCAAAATTGTGGGCGTAAAGGAGCAGTGGTGCATTTCCATTACAAGAACATTATCTCACAGCCAATGCCATCCAGCTTTCACACAGTAGAAAAGTTTCCTGGAGCCACAGTCTCAACATAACCAAACAGAAGACAGCCAAATTAGGCACAACATCAACAAGTGGTTTTCTCTGAGCCTGGACCTTTAAGGTTCCCCTGCGCTGCGCGACCATCAGCCGAGGGTGAACTAAAGGGAACATTAATGAACATTAGGAGAGAAAAGCCTGTTCTTCCACAGGAACAGTCCTGTGTTTGTGAGGTCACAGAAGTTACCGTGGTTACTCCCAGGAGGGAGCGAAGACCTTGCGTTTGTCAATTGTTTTTCAGTGGGGAAATAAGATTAGTTGCTGAATGGTGATGTGAGAGAGTTGTTAAAGAGCCATGCTGCATTAGATTTGAATTTGCTCGCACCCCATGTGATCCTGTGGGTCCTGGTGGCCTGCGATGCTCTGCGGACTCGTTTCATGAAGTTGATTTTTAAACTCAGGGTGGAAACTTTCATGTGAATACTCTTCTGTAGTGAATGACAAAATCTGATACCTATAAAAACACCATTACCATAATATGAATTGATATAGAAAAAAGTTAAAGCATTCTATAAAACCGCTTAACAGAGAACTGACGTACTATTTTTTAACATTAATATTGTGTATGGATTGTGTTTAGGCTTTCGCTCTGTGCAGCTCAGTGTACAATGGAGATATAAGATCCCTAATTATTAAAATGAAACATAAAAGAAGACTGCAGTCTATTTCAGATCTTAATGGATAAGTTCATACAATTATGGGAGTAAGCCAAAGATTTCTTGTGCATAAAGTACATCAAAGATAAAACAAAAACATTATACGCTATGATCTGAGAGATAAAGTTTTATCTCCAGTGATGAAGTGTTTCTGTGATGCACAAATACAAGTCCTTGCTTTGAAATTAAATAGACAAAACCACCATACAAACAAACTCAAATGACCTGAAGCATGCTCAATAATCCAGATAAAAAACTCTAACAAGGTCAGGTCCTCTGGACGGATTCTTGTTTGCTGAAATGTTTCGTCTTTTATCCAAAAGACTTCTTCAGTCTGAGATCGTGTACCAAGCTCATTAGTTTAAACTCACATTGCTTTTGTATTACTTTGCTTGTAACAGGACCTTTGAAGCAAATTCACTGGATCTTTGTCTGACTGAAGAAGTCATTCATCCATCCTTAGTTAATTTATCTGATTCAAGATCTCAGCATTAGCCCAGCAAGAGATCTTTAGACCTTTCTCTTCTCAGTTACTTCTTCTTGCATCTCCCAGGGAATTCTGAGGTGTTTCCCAAGTTGGCCATGAGATATAATTTCTCTATTCTTGGTTCTTGGTCTCATCCCAGTGGGACATGTCCAAAGCACCTTCCTTAAAAAAAGATGCCCAAAAGCCATTTTTACAAGATGTCTACCTCAACTGGCTTCTCTATTTGGGGATGTTCGAGCTCTTTTGAAAACCTGAGCTCCTAAGCTTGTCCTTAAATGTACCAGCCCATTTGAAAAATGTCTGAAGGTGAGAGTCCAGATGATAGTTGAAATTCATGTTTGATAGGACCAACATGGTTTTAATTCATGTTGTCAAACACTGAACCGACACTCGAACTTTGCAAGGACTTCTAAAGACATATGGGAGTTTGCCTTAACAGTCTTTGCATGCTTGGTTGACTTGGAGAAGGCTTACACTCATGAGGAGGTTTTTGAATTTGTCTATTGTTGATTGTCCAAGAAAAATCTATTGCTGTATTGTTACTGTTGTCATCATCCTTAGTTTGTAGCCACGTCTCTTTTGTAAATTAGTCCTCAAGGCTCAATGAGATTAACCTGCCTAAATAAAGGTTGAATGAATGATGAAATTGATGTAGAGTGGACTGTTCCATTCCAGGCATTGATGATTCTGAGAGCAAATGTCTGGTCTACACATCCTCATCCTTTTCTGAATCCAGCTAGTTCTTGTCAATAGCTGAGCCAATTCTGTCCATGAAGATTTGGCAAAAGACTTGTGGTGGTAATGACAGGAGAGTGATACCATGCCAGTTGCCACAGACCTGCAAATTGTCTTGTTTTTGAAACATCATAATTAGGCCTTTGGAACAGTTCTTAGGTATAGTATCTTCAGTCCATAATAATTAAAAATGATAAGAATCTTTGTTGAAGTGTCTAGGTCCGCCTTTGACATATTTGCATGGATGGTATCAATGCTGCATGCTTTTACATTCTTTAATGCTTTAATGGCATGCCATACATCTTTTTTTTTTTAGGGCTGACTTATGTCAACGTCAAGGATACCCTCTGTTACTGGTGGATCTGTATGGTCAATTTGAGCACTGATATAAGTAACTACTCAGTTGAGCCCTCGTCTCTGTAGTCACCAAAGGTGCCACTCATGAAGAGTCATCTGTCCTCCTGTTGAAACAATTTATGCTGTGTTAAATTTCTAAGCATACACGTTGGATATTTATTTTTGGTTTGTTTCCAGGTATGGGTGGATGCAGGAACCCAAATCTTCTTTTCCTACGCCATCTGCTTGGGCTGCCTTACTGCTCTTGGAAGTTACAATTCCTACAACAACAACTGCTACAGGTAACGGTATTCATGCTCGTAGAGAGTGTATTAAATTAAATATAAGTAATCAGCAAAAACAAATGGTATTAAAATAAATTTAATTCTGTTATTTTAAACATGAAGGCTACAGGAATATGATTAAAGCAAAACTGGTAAAAGTTTAATCTAAAGATTGTCAGGATGGTTTCATTACACAGGGTTTTTGAGACTGAATGTGGCAGAATGTCTGTTTGTGTTTCGTCTATTTTTTCAAGTCCACTATAAGCGTTAACTTGTTTTCTTCCTCCTTAGAGACTGCATCATGCTGTGTTGTTTGAACAGTGGGACTAGCTTTGTGGCAGGTTTTGCCATCTTCTCCGTGCTTGGTTTCATGGCCTACGAGCAAAATGTTCCCATCGAAGCTGTGGCTGAATCTGGTGAGAGAAGGGCTGCAAAATCAGAACTAGCATCAGTTTTTAGAACCCTGTTGCTTCTGTGCAGATACTACAGGAAAACAAGGAAAATAAATATTTTGTGCTCTCACGCAGCTTATTGTGCTCAAATAGATAAATCTCCCCAGTTATATAACTCCACACTCTTCACCTAGGCTTTTAGGCAGCTGCGTTCTGAATTATTTAAGTTGGCATGAATGATTTAGTGAATTTGACAGAGCAGAAGAATTTAGATGTTTGTCTCAGGCTACAGCAGGAAGTTTATGCACTTCTACAAGACTGTCTCATAATATGAGCCCTAAATATCTCAATAATATTGGACTTCTTCTTTTGAGCCAGTTAACCATAAAGAGGAATCAGAAAGTTCTTCTTCTTATTTTTTTTTTGTTTTTTGTTTTTTTTACAAATTTCAGAATTTTTCTTTAAATTCAGTTTTCAGTCTGTTAACAAATACACAATTTTCCAAGGCAAAAAATAAAACATCAGTGGCACGCTGTGTTAGAAATCCAAAAGGGTTAAAGTACCGCAGCCTGCATCTTGAAACAATCTGTAACCTTTATTTTGAAACAATGAAGTTAAAGGTCATGTTCAAGTACCGGTAGGCTTATTGTCATTCCACCACATGTGGTACATAACATGGAACTAAATTTTGTACACAGGCTCCCAGTCACATCCAACAATAGTAAAAATATAAAGTGTTAAAAGAAACAGTTAATAAGAGTCTAATATATACAGTAGTCCCTCACTACTTCGCGACTCGTTTGTCGCAGATTCACTCTAAGTTTTTCAAAATAAGATTGGACATGACACACAATTGGCTGCTTGATGGCTGAGCTGCACGATCGGCATGGAATTGTTATTTAAAATAAATTATTTTAAATTATTTAGCACCTGTTGCACATCTGTGCAGCCCAGAGCTGTAGAAAAAGCTTCCTCCTGCAGCTTTGTGCAGCCCACACTGCAGGATAAACTTCCTGCTGTAGTTAAACAGCTGATCAGCTGTTAATTTGCAGAGTGGAGAAGTGGGCGTGGCCAGGAGCACTTGCCGGTGGCAATTAGCAGAGGAGGCAGGGAGCTGAAATCATGACATTTGCTCTTTTAGAGCGTTTAGAGTTTGGAAACATTGTTTAGAGTTTTGCAAGAGTATGGGAAGGGTTTAAAACTCCTTAATATATATCTATATAAATAACAAAATAAAGTACTACTCACTACTATTCCTACTTTGAGGTTTTTCACTTGTCGCGGGTCTTCAAGGTACAGATCCTCCGCGATAAATGAGAGACTACTGTAAACTAAGATATCCCTAAACGAACGCCAACTGGTACGCTAAAAGATCTAATACGTTAAACATTAATGATGCAAAACAACAAATGCAACAGATGAAGTATCAGACAATTAGATAAAGAATGTTAACACAATAGGTACATGTCATATTTTAGAAACAACCCAAAATATTGGCTTCAGCTATGTTCTGCTGTTTTACACATATATGCATTGTTTTTAAACACTTTTTGACAACAGCTTCTAATAATGTGCTTGTGTGGCATTCAGTGTCAAACAATTAGAATAGTCAAGTTTCACCTGAGTCAAAAGAATGCCCCCAATTTTTTTTTTTTCAAATAACGATTAGGATTTAAAACATATGACCAAAAATAAATAAATAAATTAATTAATTAATTTAAAAATGCTGATAGAAGAAAAAAAACTTTTTTTTTTATCAAATACACTTTTTTGTATACTTCTATATAATTTTTTTCAAATAGACATTAACTTATTCAGTCTTGTTTTCTAGTGCGGATGTCAAAATGAGTTTAATATTCTCCTTCAGTTTATGTTTTGGTCCAAAATTCTTGGTTCACAAAAATTGAGCATGTTCCAATTATGCTGCAAACCTAATAGTGGTACAAAACACAGCTAACAAAGAAGAGAAGCACAACTCTAAAACTTTTTTTTGTATAATTTGCTGTTTTATTTTTGCCACTTTGTTTTGTCACATCCCTGTGGATAGTGAATGATGTTTGTACTTTCTTTGTCCTGCAGGTCCGGGTCTGGCCTTTATTGCATACCCCAAAGCTGTAACTATGATGCCTCTGTCCCCACTCTGGGCTTGTCTCTTCTTCATGATGCTGATTTTCCTCGGCCTCGACAGCCAGGTGAGCGCTTCAGGAGTAAACATGTATCCTCCCATTGGACAATGATGTCACTACAAAAACTGACTAAAAATTAAAGTAGCCTAACAAACACTGGACACTTGAGGTTGTTTTATTTTACAGCCAGGGCAGTTTGCACTGAAATCAGAAGCACTTAATTATGAAAGGGGTGCAAAGTATGGGTGTGACTTTAAAACAAAAAGAGAAAACTGTGCATTACAACCTGGCAGTGAATGTTTATTAATGGCAAAGTTTAAAAAAAAAATGTCTTGTGTGTCTAACTTTGGCAGCAAGTAAAAAAAAAATCAAGTTTTAAGACAAAGACGTGCTGAAACTGGAAGGGTTAATAAAACATTTACATTTCACATATTGTATTACTAAACAACTTATCTTTTTATCATTTTAACGCTTACAAATAGAATATGTTTTTATAATTACAGTATTATTCTGTAACCTGTGTCAGACCAAGCAGTACAAGTTACACATTATTAAAAAAAGGTGCATTTTAGTTTGTGAAAATGTCTGGTTTGTGTTGTAGTTTGTGTGTGTGGAGAGTCTGGTGACAGCTGTGGTGGACATGTACCCAGAGACCTTCAGAAGAGGCTACCGCAGAGAGCTGCTGATTCTTGGCATGTCTATAGTCTCCTTCCTCATTGGGCTCATCATGTGTACTGAGGTGAGACTCAGTTACGTCACTTACAGGAACCATTCAGACAGTTTTTACATCTGTGTGGATTTCTTCACATGCAGTCTGCTTCCTCTGGGTCATTCATGAAATATAATTTACTGTTGGGTAAATGATCTGCCTTTTAGCTGTAAATTTTTACAGCAACATCTGTAACGTATGGAGTTTCTAAGAGGACGCTGGTGACAAAATGCATTTTAAATAGATTTCTCATGTGCATGAGGAACTATATGCTGAAAACAACCAAAATATTCTGTGCACTAAATAAAAAAATCACAAGTATATCTTACATACAACACAAAATCTATCGCTTATTAGTTTTTTCCACCCATAAATAATTGTTATAAACATATCCAGTACAATTCAGCTTCTGAGGTTTTTGATATGATGAATCTGAGATTCAGCTGAGCTATATCTTGTTTTTTGGACATTGTAGCTGTTCTGGCCAGGCGTCAGTGTTAATCGGTTAGCCTCTGTAACTGATCTTCACTGAGTATTTGGATAACATGATCATACTTATTTGGTGTTTTTAGGAAGGTGGACATAAATTCATCTGAAGACATTTACTTGTTTGTGTTTAAGGACATTTAGCTGCTGAGAACATAATCTACACACTAATGCACACATGAAAACTGTCTGTTGTGCACCAGATAAAACTGAATGTCCACAAGAATGTTTCCTGTTCTCACCTGATAAAATCACATACATATACTTTTTTAATCTTTTTTTATTTTTACATACAGTGTATGTCTTCTTAGGGACTAAGCAGTAAGAAATGTAATGCTAAATATGAAACGATTTTACCATTGGTGCACTTAAATCAAACATTAGTGACTCTGGAGTATTTGTAGATATTAAATCACTACAGAAGCATCATGATATTCAACCCTCCTGCTGTCCTTGGGTCAAAAATGTCCTGAGGCCTTGGTTTTAAAACTGAAATCACGTGGATTGATGTGAAACCACATTTTGAACCAAGGCAGCAGAAGGGTTAATCTAATCTTCATCATCATCATCATCATCATCTCCATCATCATCGTCATCATCATCATCATCATCATCACCATCATCACCATCATTATTTTGAACATTATTATCATAATCGTCATTGTCACCAATCTAAAATAAATTATTGAATTACAATGGTAAATAAAACATTTAAACATAACTTTAATACAGATTAAATTAGATTTAAATAATTTGCAATAAACTGTAGATTCTGGATATGAATGAAACCTATTTATCTCTGTGACATACTCATATCTGTCATTTCAAAATAACCTCAGCATGTTGGTGCTGTCAAGCTTTGTTTTTATGAGATTTAATGTGTTTTTTTATGTGGGCCTTGTAAAAAGCTTATGAACAGTTAATATCTTACCTGCTGTAGATAGTTTTATGAACATTTCCAGGTTGGATAAATAAAGTTCAAATCTTGAGCTAGCTGGAGCGATTAAGTAGATTTCTCCTATCTTAAAACAAGTTTAATCTAAAAAGCGTCTTAACGGCTCGATACAAATCTAAACAAGAAGCATTTACATAGCTGTTGATTTTGCCTTGTGTGGTCTTTTTTTATCAGAAATATCATCTTCCTGCTGGAAGTGACTCAGGCTGCACCAAAAATACTACAACTTGCTTCTGGTGCTTTGAATGTGTAACCCCATGTAATGCTAAGTAAACACCCATGTATTCTGAAAGTAATGGTAATGTAAAATATTACACAATGATGCTTATATTATTAGCTTTGATCTGATTTTTTTATTTTACAGTTTTTATCAGATGGCAGAAATACACTTTAGTCTAGGCCTCACTCAAACTACGTGTTCAGTTGTCATCAGAATTAAACTCTAATTCTCTTAACTGAGGCTTTCCAAAATATTACAGCAGGTAAGATATTCATTGTTCATCAACTTTTCCACAGAACCCCACTTCAAGAGATGTGAACTATTGCATTGGGCTTTGAAGTCTCTTATCTTTGTCCTGCATCAACGGACATGAGTTTAGTTCCTCACACTGTCACACGGTCTTTCTTCCACTAAAAGCTTTTCACGTCTCTACACCCGCACTCCGTCCACCCCACATCTGGAAACACTGTACAGTTTTCTAAAAGTCTACAAAGGCCATAAAACCCACTGAGAGAATTTAACACAATATTAAAGTACAGTACATTTTTAGTGTTTTCTCTGTTATGGAGATGCAGTTTAGAGAAACTTGACCTTTGCTTTTACTGCCAGCTCTAACTTTAATCTAGACATTTTATTTCCTGTTGCTGCCATAAAGCCATCATGAATAAAGTGTCTCAAGGAGCCTGCAGGGGGGTTAAACACACAACAGAGGGGCTTCTGTTGGTTCTGGGCTATGTTTGGCAGAATTTGTTGTTGTTGTTGCTTAGCAGGTACATTTTTTGATGCAGCTCTATCCTTTATATTTATTTACAGTGATCAAAAGCAGATATATCAAAATTTAATGACTCTTGAGTAGAGTGAGCAAAACACCTGAGAAGGCTTAGTTGACTGGGGGATATTTTAACTTATGGCTAAAATTCTAAATGTTATCTTTAAACCTCATGTTTAAATTCAGATTGATGAACACAGTGATGTGCACTGGTAAAGACTATTTACTCAGAGCCAGGTGTAACTATATTAATATCTGTCTAGATGACAGTTGTTGGCTGCAGCTTCAGTTTAAAAAAAAAAAGAGTCTGCAGAAAAATAAAACTAATGTTTTTATTGTTTACAGATCAGTCAGATAATTCATCACTGACACCAACAAGTGATTTTGAATAAAATCTACTGGACCCGACATCCTTTAGTGGATCAGTTTGAAGATGTGTTTCATGCTTGAGACGGCATCTGTGTTGCCAGATATATGATAATTACCACTTTTACAAATAACTTTAGGGTCAAGCTCCCCTCTGTTTCTGTACAAGTTAACCAACCACAACACATCTCATCTTACAACCTCCTCCCTTTGAGAAACACTCCCTCACTTAACACAAGAATGTTTATTTCAAAACAAAATTACAGGTAGTCCTCGAGTTACGAACGAGATCCGTTCCTACACACCGTTCGTAACCCGATTTTGCCGTAAGTCGGACACCACACGAGCCGACACTTAGACACGTACATGTACGGTACTGTACAGTTACCAAGCACTTCCTATCCTAACAC
>JARVGQ010001639.1:20977346-20999044 GCA_031762355.1 Hypsolebias martinsi | reverse complement strand
CATAGTTGAATTATACAACATATATATGTTGTGCCATTTTATGCAAAGTTCAAATATCATGTCAGTGGACCTTTAAGCAAAGTTAGACTGAGACACACATTTACTATAATTTCGAGCAAATAAATAATTATTTTTAAGTGTTAATCTTGTTAAACTCTTGTTAAAGTCCTCCTGTGCATACTCCCGCAGCTGCCATTTGGCAGACCATCGTTTTCTGACACGCCACATTTCCAGGTTTGGCCCACATTTCTGGGTTGTCAGCAGTGACACATAACAAACATGGCGCGTCAGTGGTGACGCATAATAGATGCGACGTATACGGCGAAGCAACATATTTATGGATTTTCCCACTTTATTAGACAAATATGAACAGATGGAGCATAGCGACATGTACGGTGGGTACATGTTTTTGGTCTGTTGGAAGAAACCGGAGTACCCGGAGAAAATCCACGTGAGCACGGAGAGAACGTGCAAACTCCACCCAGAAAGGTCCCCAGCTGGGATTCGGATCCACCGTGCCATCTGTCAAACGTAACAACAATAATAATGGCAGATTTCATGCTCGTGTTCAGTTACAGATGATAGCGAGCCTAGTTGTTGAACTACAGCAAAACTTCTGTTTACTGAATTATTTCAATTAGCAGACAACACTGATGAACAAGATCATACTCTGTCCTGCTTTATTACCCAGTTCTTTTTTAAATCAAGCAGTCTTTAAACTGAAATGTATGATTTTATGTTGAAAGTATCTTCTTACAACCAGTCAATGCCTTAAACAGGTGCTGAATTCACATAAACTCGTGTCGACGATATGTTTCATTTTCATCTCTTTACATTTACACAAATTAGCACACGTAAAGCTCGTAGCACATTAAGAGACTTTTAACAGTTTGCATGCATCTATAATCAGTTTAGTTCCGTACTGCAAACAAATACCTAAAGTAGAATGTTTTTCTTGTTGTTATTTTTTTTCTAATTGAAATCTCCATTTCCAAATTAAACACATTAAAGTTGTTTTTCAGAAGCACTTCAGGTGATGGTAAACCTTATCATGTCAGCTCATTCACTTCAAAGAGCTGCTGTTTAACCGCAGACCACTTCTCTATGCCAGAAACTGAATCTTGAGAGAGCCTACACCCTAAACTGCATTATTTATTTACATCCACCAGCCAAAAGCCTCAGATCGTTTGTTTGGGTCAGGATGTGAGGTTTATGTGTGGGCTGTCATTGTGAGAGCGGGACACGAATGCTGTCTTAGCAATATGAGGTCAGCACAAACACAGTTGCCATTGTTGTCGTTGTTGGTAATTTTAGATGTATTCTCTTAGTATTGTGAGCATTTCAATGATTGCAACGTGGTTAGCAAGTGGAGAGGATGGCAACAGAAAGCAGGGGACAGGAGAAAAAAGAAAGTGGTGGGAGTTAGTCTAGTTTTAAACATGAATAGTCAGAGAGATGAAAACAGTTCAGCACTTCGTCATTGACTCTCACAAGGGTTCATCCTTCCATGGTTGTGAAAGCCGCTTTGTGGGTTTTCTTTCTCATGGATGGGAAACTTGCCATTTGGTGGCGTTCTGTCAGGAATAAAAGGGTAAGCTCCCTCCCACCAACACCCTTTACTTATATAAATAATAAATTACATATCTAGATATAAATTATTGGTTAGGGGACAATAAACGTTTATTTGACATTCTTTTTAAGTTTTGGTCTGCCCTTTGTTGATGTTTGAGCTTCAACTTGAATATAAGAATGAAAAGTGGTTCACTGAGTGTGCAGTTTTTAAATACCGTATTTTCCAGTGTATAAGTCGCATTTTTTTTTTTCCCTACGGTATATTAGTTATGCTTGTATCAGTCTATTCCCTTTAAGAATAGACTGATTCAAAAATCCACTGGTTTTGGTCTTCAGTCATTTTAAACTACAACTACATTAAGATGTTACCCTGGAAGGGTTTGACCTAAATACTGTAAAAGTGATGGCAGTTGACACACATCATACAGTGTGGCCAGATTGTGCGGTTTACTGCCAATTGGTTTGTTTTCATTCTGATTTTGCTGGGAACTCTGGGAAGATTTTTATTGGATTGTTGCGTTTTGCCACATATTGTTAAATTACTTTGGCTTATACTGATGTGCATTCATGTTTAAACAGTAAATATACTGTAACAATATATTGAATGGGCAGAAGTTTGTCTGATATGGTGCTTTTAACAGATTTTTGGCTGGAAACCCTCGACTATCTGGCAACACTGACATCATACATCTTCAATAAGCTGCAAAGTCTGGCAACTGGAGATTCAAAGAATATAAATGCAAATAAAATGTTGGATTGCATTTTTTAACAAAAGGACAAGACATGAAGATTTGTTTTTGCACATATTTTAGGAGTAAAATGTGTGTGATCAAGTGATTCGTTGTCACAGAAACTATTGAATTTATTTGACATGAACCCACAATGGGGAAAAAAAAAATACAAATTGAAGTCTGAAGGGTCCCAGATAGACTATGATTGAAAAGCTATTCTTGTCCAGACTTCTGCTACATTTTTTTATGCGTTTTAATCTTTGGAACAATACACAACTTGTATGAAAGATGGGTTGTAGATAAAAATGAAATACACAAATATCCATTCCCAGTACAAAAACACAAATAAAACCCAAAACATATAAAAAATAAAGAGAAAGATAAGCCACACATGGACGTGGGAACAGAAACAAGTGCACCACCATTTTTTAAGACCCCTAGCTGCACAGATATCTTCTCTGTCTAAATGATGAAGCACCATCTCCCAACAAACAAGAACATGTGTGTGAAGCTCTTTGGTTGGCATCATCTCTTTTATGATGAGCTACACTCTGTGTAATGACACAAATTAGCTGCTGTATTTAGCTCAGTAATAACAGAAACAATCACAAGAAGAAGAAACATAAATGTAGCTAGACTGGATTTCTGCCCCGTTTTTTTTTTTTTTTTTTTTTCTTCATTCAGTCACGGTTGCACCCGGCAGCCCTGAACCACATCACTCTGTGTGGTCCAGTAATTGCATATCACATGGAGCCAGTCTCCATGATGAAAGCTTGACTCTGCTCTTTGTGCTTTGGTGTCAGTTCTAATATGTAAAGCAGATGTGCTTTTAATAGCCCAGTCTATCAGTTGTTGTGTAGCGCTGCCTGCTTGAATGGCTTTAGAGGTTGGATTCCCACTGGGGCCACCCGCACTTAGGGTGTACTCCTGTCCTGTGTGAAGGTTCTGTGTTTTAAAACATGAGTCATCTGCCTGAACGTGGCTATGGCAGTGGAATCACAGGGATGTGAAGTTTTTCTTGAATAAATGATTCAAAACAAGCAAAGATGAGGAATTCAGAGTTACATTTTATTTTAAAAGTTGCTGCCCCTTCCTGCAGAGCGGTAAACGTTGCTGGAAACCCCTCCTGCTGAGGCTTAATGTCGTGTTTGTGGGGGTGCAGTAATCAGCAGCAGCAGAGGGTTGGCTGCGATTCAACCAAACTCAGCTTCCAGCTAAAACCTCCTCTATCTGATCAGATCCCAGCCTCGTTTCAGCAACTAGCCTGGATTATACATGTCACATCAGCCGGAGCCCAACTGATTACAAACACTTTCCCACAATGATTACATTCAGCTTACTGCTGGAAATTATGAAACCTGCAGCTATTGTTTGTTGTTGACGTTTGAAGCATCAACAGCTCTAGGTCTAAAGGCGATTAGACCAATTCATAGTTTGGCCCAATCCATTTTTACGTCCCTGTTATGGTGTGTTTATTTTGGTTCCAGCTTGTTAGTACAGAAGTTTCAAGTTATGATATAAGCACAGTACCGGTACTCAAATGTTAAATGTTTAACGTTATAACACCAAGTCCACATCAAATCATGAAATGAGGTCAATGCAATCTCTGATTCTGTCATTATTACCAGTAGTAGTAATACCTGGAAGTATCCATGCTGCTGATTATCCATGCTGCTGATCTCTTGCCTTTAAGCTGCTGTATTCATACCTATCTGCTCACTACAGGCTCATGTTCTGGCTGCTGTTTAATATAATGTATTATTTTATATTATTAGTGTTTAGAGTATTTCTTAGATCCTTACAGGTTTTTTTGTACTTTACATTTTTGATATTTTTGGGTATAACTGGCACCTCATGTACCACATGTGATGTGAATGACAATATAGAACCTTGACGTAGTTGTCTTTTGTTGGCCTCAGCACTGTTTCACATCACTGTGGAGTAATTTTATTCTAGCCTTTGTTAAAGCTGTTTGATTTCTGTAAGATTTGTTGCTTTTCATTTGAAACGTACTGTTTTTTGTTTATTTGTTTGTTTTTTGCATACTGTTTTTGCATTATTAAGTGCTTAGCGTATTTCTTAGTTCATATCTTAGATCTTATTACTGTTTTTCTTTTACAATTTATACTTTTGTTAGATGTAACTAGGGGCAGCACGGTGGCACAACTGGTAGAGCTGCTGCCTCTCAGCGAGAATGTTGCCGGTTCATATCCCGGTCCGGTGGCCTTTCAGGGTGGAGTTTGCATGTTCTCTCTCTGTGCATGCGTAGGTTTTCTCCAGGTACTCTGGTTTCCTCCCACAGTCCAAAAACATGCATGCTAGGCTGATTGGTAACTCTAAATTGTCCCTAGGTGTGAGCGAGAGCATGAATGGTTGTTTGTCTCTTTGTGTCCCTGTGGTGGACTTGTAACCCATCCAGGGTGTACCCCGCCCCTCGCACAGTGATTGCTGGACATGGGCACCGGCGACCCCTGTGACCCAAAATAGAAGAAGCGGGTAAAGATAATGGATGGGTGGATGGATGGATGGATGGATGGATGGATGGATGGATGGATGGATGGAACTGGGACCCTGTGTACACAGTTTCATTCCATCACATGTACCTCATGCGATGCAAATGACAACAAAGAGACCTTGACCTTGACACTTTCACCAGACAAAGGACATTGAAGACATTTATAAAAGATTAACTATATATTTTTTTAGGTGTAAAGGTTGAATTACTACGGCTATGGCCAATATTGATGTTAAATTCATAGTTGAGCTAGTAAAGGGTTTCCAGCAACTCTG
Source organism: Hypsolebias martinsi (assembly GCA_031762355.1). NCBI lineage: Eukaryota > Metazoa > Chordata > Actinopteri > Cyprinodontiformes > Rivulidae > Hypsolebias > Hypsolebias martinsi. The sequence continues at coordinate 20,993,951 of JARVGQ010001639.1, read as the reverse complement.
GAAATCAGGGAAAAACTGAAACACGATTTGTTTTTAAATTTTCTAGATATGGACAACACGGAAGAACAAAGAAAAACAAAGAATCAGGGAATTTGAACACTGATCTGCTGATCTCTGAGATTTTAATGTGTTCATGCGAGTCCATGTTCTGATAACACAGTAAACATACATGTATCCTGGATACGTGGATGATGTCTACCATGGTGCACTATGATTCATAACTGGCTGTAACTACCATACCCACCACTGCACCCTGTATTCACTGGTTGACTGGTCATCATTAACTTCATGTAGACTCTCTCACTGGTACATTTTCATCTTTAAATCACTTCTTGGTCTGCTACCTTCATACATCTCCTCCTTCATGTCAATGCATGAGTGCAGCTACAGCGTGCACTCCCAGGACATTATTACCTGCAGTGTTCCCTCAGTGAGGACTGAACTAGGAATTAGGAACTAGGAAGGGCCTTCTCCTACTCTGCTTCTGTTTCCTGGAATGTCTTGCAAAAAAAAAAAAAATCTGAAGCTCTCGCCCTTAACCTCTCTAAGTGGCTTCAAACATCTGCTAAGTTAAACCAATGCAGACATGTTCCTGTTTTTAGTTTTCTACATGGCCTTACAACTGAGCTGTTTTTATTTTTTTATTACCATGTTCTTTCATTTGTTCTTGTCAATTAGTTTGCTTTCTTTTATGATTGTCTACTGTTGTCTTTGTTGTCCACTGTTGTCATCACTTTTTGTTAAATTCAGGTCTCTCTTGTAAATGAGTCCCCGAGTCTCAATGGGACTAACCCGTACAAAGTAAAGGTTGAATGAATGAATGAATTCTTACTGATTGGGTGACTTTTAAGTATCTGATGTTATACACTATCCTTAATTACTAAGAATGATTGTCGCATGCACATAGCGTAGACTATAGTATACTTAATGTCATCTCTGAATGTAACTCGGCCCACCACCTAAGACACCTAAAGATTAAAGCCAAAACTGTAAAGTTGATTTAAATTGTTGTGATAAACCAACAACTGCTTGATCCTTGATTTATATTCAGTTTGATCCAAGTTAATCATTGCCATATAAATCGATATGTTTTAGATAAATTCAGAATAAAACGGTTATGTTCACCAACAGTTAGATTTGAATAGTAAAAATAAGCTCAATTGAACCAAATCTTTCTGGATGGAAATGTTTGGATTCTTTATCCTCTTTTCCCTCATGGACTTTGTTTCATATCAAATCTTTTAGAAGAAAATTCACACAGCTCTTATTTGTTTGATTCAAAACTTGTAAAATAAACCATTTATTTGCTATTTGCATGTGATAGCATACAGTTTTGCCGCTTACTATATGTACAAGTGCTCAAAGCTTTAACACAAAGCAAGATTACCGGTAGTTAACTTTAACAGATGTCACTGCAGATGGGATGCCTAAGCAACGCCTCTTAGAGACGGACTTAACTTAAATAAACCTATACACATCCAAGGATATTAGAGAAGTACATTTTCAAATAATTTCAACACCCATCACTTCAAAAAATAAAACTATTTCTTCCATTTTGGTGTTTGGCCTTTCACAGTTTTGCGTTCAGATCCACATTAGTTCTAATGCTGGAATAAAAGAGCTTCGTAAATCTGGCCCAACGGCTCAGAACTGGGTTTGGCTTTACAGAAATCTGCTTATGCGTTGCAGCAGTGGAGGCAACAGGTTGAGAAACATCCCAACTATTCTACAGTGCTGAACAGCGTGTTGTAAAGCTGCTGGCTTCAGTTTGTTCAAGCTATTCATGTTACATAATCCCCCACCCCCCCAACCAACGCACCTCCCCTAATTCAAAATGCTCACTCCCCACAACCCCCTTTCCATTTTGTACAAAAGACTACACACACACACACGCACACACACACTATCAGTGTGGCATGGCAGTGGTCCAGAAAGGGGCTCCTGTGTCGCTGGCTTTCAAAGAGTTCTTTGCTTGGTGTCCTTCTGATGACTGCTCCCCAGCTGCAGGGGAGCAGGAACACAGAACGTCCGGCTTTGATACAAATCTGTTTCTGAGTCTTCACACTGTCCTGAAACTTCAGTCTGAGAAACACTATTGATGTAGACGGCAGGCTGTGGGACAGGTTGGACAACTTCTCCAGCTCCTCGGCATTCATTACTGGCTTATAGTTCAGCGAGTGCTCTTGGTTCATTATGAACGCTGCTGTCCGTTTGAGTCAGGATAGAAAATTAAAAACAACTGAGAAGTAATCATTTTAAATCAAATTCTGACATCCAATAAATAAAACACAAGGCAGCTAATCTTTAATCAAAATGCTAAGTGTAGAATTGATCAGCGTTACCTACGTTTTGGTGAATTTTTGGAAATTTCAGCTTTACATAACCCAAATACTCAGACTAAATGTAAAATTTGAGCTAAAACAATAAACTTACTGAAAGAAATATTAAAATGATGCATGTTGTTCTCTCTCTTTGAGTGCAAGGTTTAAAATGTACTCTGAAAGCAGGCTGTCGGCTCGTGCATCCATCTACACTCCAACACGAATCTATTTGGAGACTGTCATTTTAATTGACATGTTGCAAAACCCACTTAGCTACATTAGTTTAAGAAAAAACACATTAAGATAGAAGTTGACAGAACTATCAGGATTTTTCTCACTTAGAGACCTTCTGTGAGGCTGCTGTACCAAAAGGCTCTTAGATAAAAACGTTGGCAGAAAATAACTTTGTGCTTTAAGGAAACAAGTTTTCTTTTGTCAGATTTTAAGTTTTGTGTTGAATACAATAGTTTTTTTACTAGTTAGTTTAATTATCAGTACATGGACTTGAGAGCTTTATAATTTAGACTGTAAAGTCTAATCATTTCTATTCCAGATTTTATGTTATAGCTATAGATTATTGAGTGACAGTAACTTGGTCTGATCTGTGCTCTTTCCAATTCTTTAAAACACAAAACAAGTCCTGTTCCTCTGGTTCCTCCCTCCTGGCACAGACTGCCTGCTCGAGCTGCTGTTGCCAGATCCCGTGACCGAAACAATCAAAACAAGCCCAAACAGGGGAGTGGGTTGTAGAATAGATGCACAAAGTTGCTCCCAGATAGTTGTATCTGCATGTCAGCAGTGGGTTTTGCAAGATGTCATGAAAACGCCTGATGTAACGATGAGATGTAGGTTTATTCATGTCCATGTAGTATGAAAAATTTAAAAAAAAAAGACTGAATTCAATAATTATATTTCCCAAATACATTTTTTACTTAAACTAGTCATGACATTTTGTCCAAAATTTGGCCCATCATGGAGACTTTTTGTTCTTACATTCCTGGCAGTGAAGCACTTGTGTGCGTACGCCGTTTTCTATTTTTACACCTGACCTTCTTCGCAAAAATGACAGAAGCACATCAGCGCAGCATTGTGTAACTTTGTTTGCTTTTTGTAACACTGTAAAGTCTTATTTGTCAAATTTCAAGCGTCATTAACCATCTTTTTTGGTTTAGAGGGGAATAACTAGCAGTCGACAAAAACAAATCCATCACGTTATTGAGTATGGTCCATAATGAACATCCGGTGCTTTTATCTTTTAATGTTGTTGAAATAGATACATTTTTATCCAGTTTAAAATACTAAAATTATTAAAATTAAAAAAGGTGACTACAGTTTCAGTTTGTTCTGATAGCTGCACATGCCACCCTTGACTGTTAAAACACTTTGGATGAAAATGTTGCTGGTTTTCTTAAAACTTGTGGAACATAACAGGTTTTTGTTGCTGTGCAGAGGGAACGTTGTGTTTCAGCTCTTTGACTTGTGAAGCTGAGGAATGCAGCATATATGTGTCAGAAAGAAATGTGTGTGCTGTGTGTGTGAGCGTGTGTGACATTCCAGACAGTGTTAGAGTTATGTGAATTACGTTGTACAGTGGGGGAATGTGAAGAATCTGCTGCCACGAGAAGGACACTTTTGTTTACTGACACACTATTGCGAAGGAGGTTGTTTGCTCTTTGTGCGCGTGTGCGTGCATGTGTGTGTGTGTGGCTGTCTGATGGGAAACCTGTTTTTAGGAGTTGTTGGCAGTTTTTTTTTTTTTCTTTCTTTTTCAAGGCTGTTGTGCCTCTCGTACATGTCAAAGCATTTTTTTAAACGTTTATATTTATTTCAGTGTTTCAAAATTAATTTATGAAATAAATGTTAAATTTAAAAACACATGAGCGTATTTCAATGTGGTAGTTTGAACTTTTTGATTTAATGGCTTCAGTTAAGTTTGGACTCGGCTACACATTTATCTGAAATGATCATATTCATACTTTTTACTTCTTGTTTGTAGTTTATATTATAACTCAGTTGTTGTTTTTTACTATAAGAAAAGTACTCTCAGTATACTGTAGCAAATTAACGCAGCTTTAAAGCATGCAATACATAAAACATCGTGCAGTCATTGAAATAATTGAAAGAAAAATGATTTTTATAATCGACTGTTTCTTCTTAGATGGAGGGTATTTTTATAACAATGGTTGAATATTTGGTTTCTTTATAAAAACACATTTGGGGAAATAACCAGATACTTGGCTGACAACCAGAACAAAAAAAGTGGAAGATTTAGATTTTTCCAACCAAAATGAGTATTTTCATTTAGATTTACTTTTTTTTTTTTTTTTTTTGTAAGATTTACAAAATAAATAGCAGTGGAACCAAAACGCATCCCTGAGGAACCCCACAAGTGAGCGGGACAGAAAGACAAATATAACATCCTCTAAGTAACATTGTCAATAAACTATTTTTGTTAAAGTAACTGCCATGTTAAATATTTCAGTCCTAATAGTTTCTCTTGTCTTTTTTCCCTCACCAGATTTGGGACATGAGCGACGATGACAGCATCTGAAGGCCTGAAGCAGTAAAATGTGAGCAACACAAGGACTCCACTCTGCAGTCTACAATTTTTAATATCTCCTCATATTAATGAAATATTTACACAAACTAATTTCCTCACTTTAGACACAAGGTGACCACCTGAGCTGAGCAGTGACATAATGAAAATGGATTCTATAAATCTAATTGTGTATGTAAAACATGTTAAGTCTGAACGCATCTGTTCATATCTCCTGATGTGTAACTACTCTTAAGTTTGTTCAGAATAACAGCCAAACCATCCACATTTGGATTGTAAAATTGCTTCTCTGAATGATCAGTTTTGATACCTTCATCAACCCACATACTGAGTTCAGCCAAGTTGTTTTTTGGCAAGACATTAACATCTGCTTATTCAATTGGAAAGTTTCAGGTAAACTAAGGAAATACAGAAACACAGCTGTCCACTCAACAAATCCATCCATCTTTTTGTCTGTTTACTAGAGACTGAAATATACACAGTGCAGCTGATACTAAAACCAGCTTTAGGATTATTCCTGAGAAAACCTGCAGACGAATGTTACTGTACAGTTTAATGACGTGCAATTACTGCAGACGTCCTGGAACCAAATCAGCTAGTCTTGGATGCTTCATGTCAGTGCATGTAGACATTTATGTGCTTATTTTACTTTGCAATGTCCTGTGTGAGTTCCAACTTGTGTATTTTTTTTTTTTTTTTTTTCTGAATTGTATCTACATTTTAACTACTGGTTGAATGTTCTTGGAAAAAAAACAGAATAAAAGAAGAGTAAAAATGATTTTACTGGTAATTAAAATTTTCTGTATTCAGATTTAAATCATAATTGTTTGATCGCCGATATAAGCTTATATAATACACCCCTCTAAGTATTGAATCAAGAAATAAAGTCTCTGTGCCATTTGTCATTAATTCTGTAAGTCATTGAACAGAAACTGGGCTTTTGTAGAATTGAGATATATTCCACATCCTTCATGTTTCCAAAAACCTACTCTAGAATCTCCAAAACACTGGGAACACAGCTTTAAGTAAATAAATAAATGCACAATCAGTGGTTTAAAAGCACTTTATTGTTCATCAAGGCTACTTTACGTACAAAAAAGGTGGCCTGCCAAAACCTTTTAAGTAGGAGACACAGAGCCACAAATTGTTTCTTGATAGACTATTTTACAGTTCTGAGTATTACTACCACTAAGTACATGCTACTTCCACTTCAAATATGACCTGGAAAGTGTGGTGCAGTCAACTCTTTTGTCCGTTGAATATACAACTCGATTACCGGTACTCGGTTACAGGAGAAAAGCTGTGGCAGCAGATTTGAGGACAACATCTCTAAAGCTCATTTGCCAGTTTAATGAACATGTTGAATGACAATTATTTAGTTCCCATTTTTTTACAACACCCAGAACTGATATCTCTTACATGCAGCTGGCCTCTAACAGTTATTACTCAGCGGAAATGCTTTCATCAATGGAGTTCGGCAATTTGCTCACTTTTGTTCAAACGTCTCAGGAGTCACATGATTGAACATAAAGAATGGCGACCAATGGAAGTAGCGATTGTCACCGACACACCTGTGGCATAATGTGGTTTCATACATTTACTGTGTTCCTGCACTTGAATCTTTACTCTAACAAAACAAACTCTACTGACAAAAAAAAAAAGATCAACTTTTTTCACAAAAAAGAAAATACAATGATTTCAATATAAGGACAGGAAAAAAAAATAACAATTAAATAGCTACATATCATTACCAAATTAATTGTTCCTCAAAAAATACCTACGATTTGTTTTTCTCTGTACATTCTTTACGCACAGCGTAATGATGGTCTTATAGTTACCTATTATAAAAAAGTTTTTTTTTTATTAAGTGATTTTCCTACAGTGTGTAGGGAGTGCATGCCGAAGCAAAGAGAGCGCTTCCTACCTACAGGGTGGTAGTGAAATGATAACGAAAAGGTAATAGAAAATAAAAACCTCAGGACAAACGGCCCCTTTTCCTCGTGGTTTGTAGTACGATGCCAAATACAACAGTCAACCAGAACCAAAAGGGTCTGTGGGAGGGAGCAGGCACTGCTGAGACCCTAAACAGACTTGTCAGGTAAGAGTCTGGAGAATCACAGCTTGTGCTTACAAAAGCACAGCTTCTGAAGCTCAGCACCACCACCACCTCCATAACACCCCAACCTGCCTGCTAACGCTAACCCACCCACATCACTTTAAATTTGGGGATGATCAAATTTTCTTTTCCTCTCTATAAAACCACAGTCTGAAACATCTGTTTGTCACATCTGTTATAACTGAGGATGGAATGTGGATAATTAGAGAGCGAACACCTTCCATTCATACAATTCTGTAGGAGCATACTTGCTACAAACTTCCTAAACGCAAACACTCATCTGTTAACTTTTTAGCTCAATTACATGAAATTATTACGTACTTTGAATACAGAACGACACACTGCTACTCAAGCACAGTTCTCTTAATTTAAAAAAAAGCTCATTTTTTTCTATGTTATGGCACTCCTTGTGGTTGTTTAATATAAAGTATGGCCAATCAGCTCAATGAAACGATCAAAAGCTAAAAATCAAAAGCAATTGGAGGGAAATATGGGACAAGCAGCCTGGCTGGTTCTTAGCTGTGTTTGTATAAAGCCTGTCAGTGTAAGGTTCTCCACTGGAGGAATGTATACCACCTTGGTGCAGGTTCTTTTAAAAAAAATTACAAATGCAAGGTTATTCAGAAAGGAAATCACTGAAATACATACACCAAAAAAAATAAAATAAAAAATAAAGTCTGGACACCAAGTCAGAACACAGAAGTCATCTTGTGAAAGCTGAGAGTTGCAACATCACAATATAAATTTTATATTTTCAGATAACCCATTTCAATGTTATAATGTAATTTCTTCCTTTTGCAGGGACAATTTAAGGCAGCAACACGTTATATGAACTAACAAACATTCTAGCTTGCTAGACTTCAGAGTAATGTGAGAGGCTTTGTGAGTGACTGCTGGAGTCGGATGGGTTACACCAGCTCAGGCCAAGATGCTTTTGTTGAAAACCTTGCTGACTAATTTGTGCTAAGCTGGTGTCTCAGATCAATCACACAGTGATTTAGCATCCTGTACCACTGATGGATCAACATCATATAAAAAAAAACTTAGATAAACTGTGAATCCCAAAGCCAATAAACAGCAACACAATCATCACCCTGCTGTGGGAAAGAAGCTAATAAGGCATTGTGCAGGGATAGTTTTGAGAAAGGCAGCTCTCATAACTTAACAGAGCCTGTCCAGAGGCTGCCCCACTAAAGATATTTATTATCATACTACAATTAATGGAAAACAATGGTACAAAACAGTAATAATAATAATAATAATAATAATATTAATAACAAAAACAACGAGTACAACTGACCCAGCAGTGAGTGTATAGTGTCTATGTCTGTTACTGGCAGCGAGAAAAGAAACTAAAATCTGAATGAAAAGTTTAATAGTACTTAGTAAGTTTGAAATGCTAAAAACGCTAATAGATACCAGCTATTAAAAACAAAACCATGCAACTGTAAAAAAGCATTAATTTAACTTTAAAACCTTAAAGAAGTCCATCAAACCACAGTAAACAGAAAGGGGCAATAAAGATAGCAGGGTGTTAGCCAAATATAATTACACCACCCGTGTTCAGAGTCACAACAAAAATACAAATAGATTTGAGGAGATCCTAAAAGTGTTGATCAGAGATGACGTCACAAGAATTGTGGGGAATCGCCAAAGTCCCAGATGTCCGGCAAACGACGCATGATGGCTACCTCCAATGCTTTTGTTCATGTCAACTTAAACGACGACGTCCCTGCAGCCAAAAATCGACTTGGATTAATTTAAGGACACAGCAATACAAAGTTCAAGTGTTGGCTACAATGCAGGGGACTACCGGTGTCCGGGTGTTTCTGGCGTTTCAGTGCCGTTTTGCCTCAAGCACAGATGACAGAAGAGTTCGTGTAAGATGCACGCCATTGATTCAACATTTTTGGCGGCAGGATGAAGAATGATTTTGCAAGCTGCTTCTTTGTTAGCCGTGTTAGCTGTTAGCGATCGGATCTTCTACTCAAATTTTTTTTAAGTGAAAATGTTCTTAAAATTTTCACAAGTTTGAAGTTCTCTTATTATGACAATCAATGTTTGGCTTGGAAACAGAGAAATATTATCTTGTCTCCACTGTTGTGATAATTTTACATGTAAACCACTTAGAAACTGCTTTTACACTACTCCAGGTAGAGGATGCCAGAATGGTGATGGTATTTGTAGGAACCCTAGTGTTTTAAAGTATTATCCTGCCACGACGCAAGTATTCCTGTTTACATTTGTCTGATCAAAGCCAACTCGGCCACAGAGTTGAATCCAACAGTCACATTTCTCTCCCTGAGTAATCAGCTTTGGAAGCGGCATGAACTTGTCAGCATATCGGCCGTCACTTTTGCAAGTCCCATGGCAACAACGCTTCTTAGATATTAATTTTCTGCTGCATTTTTATTTATTTTATTATTATTATCTGTGCAAACCATGGCTACAGCACTGTATTGTATTGTACATTAAGTTCTGTTTGCCCCAAATCCGGGTACTTGCTGACGTCACATATTGCGTAGGGAGCTATTTTTAGTTTACCCTGATCAACATTATTTTCTCCTGGTCAAAGGTTGAGATAATGATGGGGTGCTTTGGAGGTGGGCATTGATTAACATCAGTGTCTGAGGTTTCTTTCACAGCCAGGTGGGTTGTGGTTGTTTTCCTAGATGTGTTTCTCACTTATCTTTTCGTTTAAAAGCCAGGCAAGACATTAAAGAATCGGTACACAAAACTACTGTTAACAAAAACAAACGAAACAAGAAAGAACGTTAAGAATCAAAACACTGTCTTTCCTCTCCTTGGGTATGTACATATAACTACAGACACTTGTTCAGCTTCAAGCTACAGACGCAGGGTTGATGAAGAATTGGAAGGAGCGAGCTGATGCTTCAGTCCAGGTTTACTTTTAAATCCTCTTCATTTGGTACTGATTATTGTTTTAGCAGTACCAGAGGACAGAAGGGATGTGGTCATCTCTTTATTGCTAGATTGATCCTCTGAGTGCACAGTGAGAGAGCAGGCTTGAAGGTTTTGGCTGTTTTTAGCAGACCAGCAGGCAGGCATTCCCTCTGGGATGCTGGTGACAGACCAAAGTGGCAGGAGCATGGATGTCGAAGCCTGGGATGATTGGATAAGCCAGGAAAAAATAATCCCTCTGCCTTCAAGACACAACGGAAGGGGAGTGGTTGTGATTGACCATGTGACTGTTGGGAGAAGAGTTTGGGCTGCTGCTAGACGACGAGGGACTCCCCTTGTTTTTGATCTGGTTCCAGGTTTCGCCCAGCGCCTTGGCAAAGTGGTCGTCCACCGAGCCGGTGATGGACACAGAGTTGGTGGCAGTGGGCTCAGGCTCCTTGTAGTTTTTCCCGAGGCTGCGACGGAAATGCTCTTCGATCACAGGGTCACAGGCTGTGTTGGCTGGAAGAAAGAAAGAGAAAATTATCCCTCATATTCAGTTTTATGGGAATTTGTTGCCTTATATTAATTTAAATTTAGTCCATTTTAGATCACTGGAAACATTTACGTCACTTTTATTTAATGACTAACATTTAAAGTTGTAAAAATCATAAATGTTAAATTAGTAGTAAAAGTTGGCCCTGAATTGTTCCTTAAACCCAAATCCTGAAAAGAAAATCTCAGACAATACCACAGAAGTTAGTAATATGTGTCTGTCACTAATGGTGGACTCACTGTTGATTCTTCTGTAGTTATTGGTGAGGTTGGAGCAGCCACTGTGGGACACCGGACACTGAGACAGGTTGCAGTTACGATTGTTGGCTGCTGCACATGTGATCACTGACGGGCGATTCTGAAACACAAAGAAACAGTCTGGGGTTTTTGGCCATTCTTAAAACTACTGATGAGCAGAAAAACAAGGGACTACAAAGATTTCATGTTTTTCACTAACAAGTTAAAATGGACATTTTATCCTCCAGCAGACAAGCAGCAAGGAGTGACTAAAAAGGATTTTGCCACATCTTGTGGAGGACCCACCATAGTTTAGGTTTGACCCCATTTAGAATATAATGTGTTCAGTGTCAGAGGTAAAAAAATAAAAAAAATAAAAAAACAGCATGTGCCGTTTACCTGCTGTCGTTCCATTGGGCTGACTGTATGTGGCATTGTGACCAAAGATGCTGCGCTGACACGCGCCGTGTCCACCATGCTGTTTTTGGTGAGTGCCAGGGGCTGGTCCATGCTGGCTAAGGCAGCCAGGTGATGGTGAGGGAGGCCGTACAGGGGGTTGCCTTGAATTCCCAAAGCAGTGGGAACCACCATGCGCTCACTGGGGCTTCGGCTACGGTCCTTGGTAACAGAGGAGTTGCGATAGTCTCCATTGGGTTTCCTGGCAAAAATTAAAACAAAGAATGAAACATTTGTTTGCTTAGAGAGTGATGCAAGCATAAACCAATTCTTGGAGTAAGAAAAAGAATTGGTCCCGGAATACAGATGCATACTGAGCAGATGTTAATTAGGTAAGCTGATTTTCCAAGAGAAAATCTCTTGGGAGAAAGAATTAAGGGATCAAGAGAAAATAATACAAACCAAAGGAAAAAGAATAATTTGCAATTTCTGAGAAAAACATGATTTCTGAGAAAAACATGTCAAAAAGTGGATTAAAAAAAACAATATAAATGGAATTCAATGTCATACAATTAATGATGAGTAAAAAATTATCCAAACTCAATCCTAAGCCGAACAGTGGACGTGCGGCCACGTGGCTGCGGACGTTTGTTTTCACACGCACCTTTCATATTGCACTAGACACCACGCAGAGCTCCTGGGAAACCCTTCCCGTGGCAGTATACATCACTGCATGGGTTTCTTCGAATCTCCATTCCATCCATGCATCCACTGTTTGGTCACAAATCTATCGCGAAGAAAGCGCCAAACTTTTCAGCAGACTCCTTCGTACACAATATCTGCATGATCTCCATCCAGATTTTGGCCTTTTGACTAATTTACTGTTTGTTTAGTCATACAGCCAAATGTCCGAGCACATTTCTGCATTGACAAACATGTCCACAAACTTCTGACCTATCAATCACACAAAGAAAAAGTTCAGCCTGGGCCTTGTGAGAAGGAGCGGGGGAAGCCTACGAATAAAGTGACGCAATTTTCGTCATGCAACTTCATCAATGAGAGACGATTTTACTGCTTCAAATGGAGTATGCAGGGCCCTTCAACATATCCATCATGGATGAATTCCAAACGTATTTATGCATATGGGGACTTATGGGCACTAAGTCCAGAACTTTAAATTAGTTTCCTCAGTACAGAAAATCTACTTTATCTCTCTGGCAAGGCTGCAGTTAGCTGAACTTGCTGCTGTCACATAAAAACTTTAAAAAAATCCTGCAGAGCTAAAAGCAAGCAGAATTTATTGTCAACAGTTGATTAAATCTGTTAACTTACTGTTTACATTCATCTCAAGTTTTTCGTTCGTTCCATATTTACCATATTTATTTTCTTCTCCTTTGGACGACTCACACAACCATGACCTGAGTGATAAAGCCAGGCTAGTCCCACCTATGCATGCAGTATATACAGTAAAATGTATTTTAAGGAGAAATATTTTACCGTCATGATGCAGTTCGCTCCAAACCATAATCATTAAAAAAGCAGAGATAAATGATAAGAGTTTACAACACTGATTATGGCTAACTTCCAGCTCTCATGATAAAGATTGGTGTAGAGTTTAAGCCTGATACTGTGCAAGCTTGCTTGTAGTTTAACACAGTGATTACTTCAGCAAGTGTGTCATACGTGCTGTGTTCTTTGTTTCTGTGATTGTGTTTCTGCTGTTCCCTCACTTCCAACAGAATGAGGTTCAACTTCAGGGAGCAAGTCTTAGAGTACTCACTTCTACCTTTACTTTTCTCTACAACTCTACAACCACATGTACATACTTATCTGCTCATAGATTAGAATACACACACCAGCATCCTCTTTCCAGGGGCCGAGGTAGTGTAGAGGCAGGGCAGCCAACTTGGGACCCAAAAGTCCCAGGTTCGATCCCCAGCCATTCCCACATGTCGTGGTGTCTCTGAGCAAGACACCCAATCCCTAACAGCTTCCCGGGCACCTACATAGCTGCCCACTGCTCCACCTGGGTGTATCCCAGGTGCGATGGGTTAAATGCAAACTAATTTCGCCATTGTATAGGAACATACAATGATGACAACACATAGCACTTTTACATGCAGTTTGGACATACAATGGGGGCTCAGTTGGAGAACTTTTAAATTTAAATAATTGTTTTAAGATATTGGAGTAGAACACAACTTCCTTTTGTAGTGGCATTTCCTCAACAGAGTGTAATTGTGAACACGCAGCCGTCTCAGTAGGGAGAATGCAGCAGGAGCCCTTTAAAGGTTTGTTAGGATGCAAGACAGCCAGCTCAGACAAACAGTTGTATGTCCACGTGACCAGGCAACCTGACTGCTGGGTCAAGCATCTGGATTTCACAGCACCATTCTCCACAAATAACACACAACACAAAATGGGAGAGAGGAAGAAGTGGGAAGATTGGAACTGCATGCAAATGGTCCAAAAAGCAAGGTTGGTAGTTTCCTTCCATTTGTGCTTCAACCACCACCACCGCCCCCTCACCCCCCCACCCCCCCCCCCCCGGTCTTTTTACTCTCTGTGAGTAAAAGAGGAAAAGTACAATCAGAAGCAAACATCCTGATGGTTAACTGAGGGATAGACCTGGCAGCAATTATATAAACTTCAGTAAAGTTATTTTCAGTTTCATTCTAGGGAAAACAGTAACTTCTTTGTGTAGTTTATTACTTTAAAATTATTTAATGTCAAAAGTATTAAATATTTTAACTAAGAATACAATTTAACACTTCTTTTTCTTCATTTCTAACATTTAAAGGGATAAGATGATTCTTCGTCTTTCCCTAGCTGTGGAAGTTCCAAACTTTCATCAATGCCAAAAAGTTGACGTGCCAATCCTAATACAAAAGGTGGGGTGGGGATGGAGGGTTGTCACAGAAGCCAATGAAGAGCATCAACAAATCTGTTGAATGAATGGTGTAGCTGTCAAATCAACCACCCTCTCCTCTGATTACTGACTAAACCACATCTCATGTCAGGGTTCAGGCTTTGTAAACTGATCCAGTGTCTTTGTCTTCATTACTCACCTCTCAATTATCATTAAGGCCACAGTTGGGGACAGAGAAAGAGGATGTAAAGGGCAAAAAAGTGAGGGCTACACATGAAATGTGACAAAAGGGATGGTAAACTGAGTAGGAAGGTGTCTAAAAATGAGGATAAAAGATGTAGAGGACAGAGGGAAATGGCCTTTGAAAGTTAGAGAACAAGAAGACAGGTGTTCACTGTGGCCATCACAAGACAACAGCATTAAAAAACCAGGAGGATGTGGTTAGGAACACGGTTTTGTATCTTATTTTATGGCAAAGCCACGCAGTTCAGATACAACACTGTCCACGAGATAAACACAGTTTTCACACTACAGTGAGCTTTTCTCTAGGTGTTTTGAGAGCAGAGCTCTCAGTTATGGCAAGAAAATATGTAGCGGTAATACTTCCTATAAAAACTGTGTGACAGTGAACCAATATCAACTTTCCAGTATAATGAAACAAAAAGCAGATATCTATTTAATTTTTGTTTGATTTTGCTTTACAAAGTCTTGGTTTTTTGCAGCCTGATATTAGTGGATATTAGTGTGGTTGGGATGTACTTCATGATCCCTTAATTTAAAACTCAGTGAGTCAAAACCCTCAATGGATAAATGATATAGTAAAATATCATGAACAATATTAAACTACTCAGATCTGTCACTAAGTATAGCTTTTGGAGAAACCAGTCAAACAACACCCAGTGTTTAAGTTAACCTCTAGTTTAAGATTGTGAGCATGGGAGTGACCTGAAAAGGTCAAAATCACTTTTCTAGCTCTGGTTTCAACAATGAAAAATAATAAATATAAAACAAATCAAATAAAAATTAAAACATTTGAATACCTATTAGTCTAAGGCATGTGACTTTGGTGAGACACCTACATTATTCTGTGGCAAATGCACACGAGCAATAAAAGTTTTTAACTGTTTTCCCCTCAATAAATGGGCTTTTAAAGTCTTGAGAAAAAATCCACGTTGCGAATATTTGGCTGGGCACAGGTTCACAGCCTACTAAATAAGTTCAAAAAGAGGAAGAAGAAAGAGGGGAAAGATACAGACAGGAAACATCTGGAAAGAGTTAAAGCTTAGGAAAAAAAAGGAAAAAAATAAAAAATAATAAAAATAAACAGGAAGATGTATACGCTATGTATATAAAATATACAAACACTTCAACACAGTTTACTGTGATGATAATGGGATTTAATGTCCTTTTCATAGCAGATATCTTCCACAGACTGTTAATAGGAAAAAATGAAATAAAGCATCATATATTACCAGTATATACTGTATAAGGCAAACAAAACTTACACAGATCTTGACTAAGTTGACAGTAAGTATTTGATTAGGGCAAAAATACTTCTAACTAGGGGTGCACCGATAAATTGGTGATTTCCTTAATTTTGGGAGATCGGTCGATACTTGCATGAGAAACCAATTTTACCTTTTTTTTTTGTTTGTTTATTTTAACAATTGAACTTCATTTATATTTCAGAGCACTACCTCATGGTCAGTTAAAACAAGTTTGTATTGTTTCTAGGATATTGTTCAAGGGTATGTTTTTCAATAAAATAAGATTGGAAAATTGTAGGTACATTGTAACCTTATCACACATGACAGTGTCGCTTATAAAACAAAATCGGTAACGGCCAAAATTGGAATAGGCAGATCAGACTTTTTAGAAATTGGCGATCGGCCAGAAAACTGCAATTGGTGCACCCCTATAAAAAATAAAAACATAATGTATTTTTTGATACACAAGAACTGTAAGGACTCATATGTGCTTTGCTGGTTTGAACATTACGTTCCCTGAAAGAGCTGCGCACAAAGCATGCATAATAATTTGCTTCAAAGCTAACATTAAAACTTTTTCACCAGAAATTTACCATATCAGATTTTTTTTTCTTCATAATTCAGCGTAGCATGTTTGCTGTGTTTGATCGTTTATGGATCAATATTTTGGATTTACTAACGTTTAATGAAATTGCAATTCAGCGAATGAGTCATTACTTTTTATATAGGAGTACAAATATTTAGCTAATTTGTCTTGCTTTCCAGATCTACTTACATGTAGTTCATGTTAGTGCAAATATGATGCAAGATAACAACAAGCTGTAGGTTTTAAAAAGCCAATTAATAAAATCCTTTTATTTACTGTTGTTTCTTATTTTTATTTTTAATGAAAACCAGCTGTTTGCAGTCCTCACTTAAGTGCAATCTGACACAAAGTGGTAACAGTGGAAAAGAACGACAGACAAAGGCTGGTCCGCCATCCACCTTTAAGGTAAAAAATCAGCAGCACAGATAAGTGTAAAATCTCCAATTAAAGTGGCACTATGGTGATTTTCCTGGTTAGGGATTCATGAGTCTAACAGCTTCAGAGTAGAAGCTGTTCCTCAGTCTAGTGGTTCTACACTTAATGCTCCTCAACCTCCTTCCTGAGGGGAGTGGGGCAAAAA
>JARVGQ010001639.1:20965103-20977246 GCA_031762355.1 Hypsolebias martinsi | reverse complement strand
CTCATGTAAAACAAGAGCATAAGAATGACTTACCCAGCCATGTGCGTGCGCACGCACGCGCGCGCGCACACACACACACACACACACAGAGATTCTTCCTCTTATTTTCTCCCCACTGGGCCTCTGGAGAAACTTCCATGAGAACAACTTACTGATGGAGTTCCCAGTACAAGGCAGCTGCATTTTGCTTTAAGTCACCATGTCTGGAATAGTCTTAGAGAGCAATATAACATAAATGCAACAAATTACACACTACTACAGACACTCAGCCCTTGTACAAGACTAATTGAAATTCACATTGATGGACCCCGGCATTCTTATGCTGAAAATCTTACATTACAGTCTAACCTGACAGGAACTGTTTCTTTACAGAACACATTTAATAACATTCTGTGAAATAAATATACTACAATTAAACTGACTGTTTTTCCTAAAAATAAAAAGAACAAATACAAACCCCTTCTATGTCCCATGTAAACTTCTGTGTGCTGAAACTCACATTTCATGCTGCTGTTTTCTACAGTCAAACATAAATACAGCATCTGCTTATTTCTCTGACGACCATGTTTAAGGAAGAATGAGACAGCTGAAGACTTTTACACTGGTGGGTCTAACTGCAGAGTGGCGGGCAAGCAAACAGGCTGCAGCAAGCTTCCAGCCCGCAGGCTCCAGTGGACAGGATAAAGCTTCTTTGTTCAAGACTCCTCCTACTTCTCAGAGAAAATGAGAAAGTTGTTGCCTGACCTCACCCCACACAGAGACACACACACACACACAAGCACACTTGCAGATGATCAGGAGACGCATACATGCATGTGTGCACAACACATGCAACATGTGTGCATATCTGTATGAGCACAAGCAGATGCAAAACAGACTAAACTCACATCCTTGTACTAACCTGCCCCAAGACTGGGTGATTTTACCAGATTTTTTTTTTTTGTATATGGAAATACTAACAAATTCTAAATGACTATTGCAAAAAATAACAGAAATCTTTTTACATTAATAAAACTGCTGAGACAAATTTAAACAAAAATAAATTTACTTTTATAATCAACATAGTCAACACATTAAAATGTATTTTTTGCTAGAGAAAAATGCTTTTAGAAACGGGAACACAAAAGTTAAGGCTAAGCAGTCAGCGCCAAAAAAACTAAACAAAGAAAACAAGCTGCACAGACAGAAGCAGCTGGCAGAAATCCAACAGCTCAGTACAAGGTTTGCCATCTCAGGACATCTGAACTGTGTGTGACTGTGTGGGTTGTATACACACTCCAGAGTTTTCTATAAAGGGTGTTTTTATTGTAATTTAGTTTAAACCATCATTCACCAGTTAAGTATAATGAGTGCCGTCAAGATAAGCGGAACATTTCAAACTCTGACCGCAGGTTTCAGCACATCACTTAGCAGTTTTCTTTACCAAAGACTGAAACTTCATATTAAAACTAAAAAAAAAAAAAAGATAACTAGAGTTAGGTCTCCATACAAAAACTGAACGTCTAAACATGAAACCCTCGTTTGGCCTGACTAAAGCAAGTCAACTAACAAATTACTTCTGGTGGGTGGAGATACTTGTAGGAGTAAAAGTCAAGTGACTTCAAGGTCATAAATAAAATGAAGAATAAATTAGAGGATTATGGATTATGTCTAGAAAATAATCATGGTACAATGAGCAGCCTGAAAAGTCTTAAACATCACAGACTTTTGTATCAGTAAAACTCCATTCTAAACTGAGAAACAGTTGTGTGTAGAGCAGGCTGTGAGACAAAATGAAAGCTGATACGACAAAAGATCCTCTTGTACTTTCACCAGCAGATTTACAAAACAAAATTCAACTCGTGATTCACAAGTGGGAGTATTTGATTATGAATGCATAAAAAAAATTCAACCACATGGTGTATACATGAATAAATATCAATTTAAAAGAACATTAGAAGCAACAGAATAATAAACCAAAGAGAAGATGGTTTAAAGGTGGATTTTTTTTCAGTGCCCTTATAGATCTACTCTTGACGACATTCATAATTTAAAAAAACAAGATGACTTAAGATGCACATCTCATGATGGTTAACTTAATCGTTAGCTTTGACAGTCAAAAGATAAAAGAATAACCCCCCCTTCCTTATTATACAAGCGGGGCGCCCCACACCATCAACAGAACCAAGCACCCAGTCTACTGAACGGTGCACAGCCCCCCATCCCCACACAGAAATGATGTAACACTAAGCTAGTGGCTCGCAATATAGGTGTGCTAGCTAAAAAGCTAGACAGCCACTTCCCTCACACTGCCCCCCTCCACAAATGTAAATACAAACAAACAGCATGCGGTTCAGATGCGTCTCCCCCCCACACACACACACACACACACGCGCGACTAAGACTGTGGGTATAAGCAGTGCACTGTGCAGCTTAGGACGTGTCTCTGTCTGTGTCCCTCGCCCCCCGCCAAAAATCCCAGATGAGATGAGTGCCCCACCATGGTACGTTATCTAGGGGAAACACAGCACTCTGATTCAACAAATATACCTATAACCCAGCGTCATACATTTTAAAGAAAGAAGCCACAACATACAACTTTCATGATTAATTTTGATGTTTTGTTTGTTGTGATTGACAACGTAAACAAATGGTCCTTGTCTATTGACAGAAACAGAGCCAAAGTTCTCTAAAATCATCAAAATCCTTACAAACAAGTTTCAGTGAAGCTATGGCTCACTGTAGGACAAACGTTGGTCCAGGAAGATTATTTCCCAGGCTAGAGAATTATCATTTCTCTTTCTTCAACCCACTAAACTCACCCAGAAACACAAGCTGACAACAGCTGCTGGTTTTCATCTGAAAATGTTTAAAGATACAGTAGCACAAGTTGAATACCTCTTACCTTGGTTAACTTTATACTAACATGTTCCAAAGAGATTTTTACCACTGTGTATGGATGAGGTTTTTTTAAGTTCTCAATGACATACACATTTCTTATATTTAAGTGCAGATGATACAAATCTAAAGTAATCTACCTAAATTACTAAACTTGTCATGACAGATGTTAAGTGCCACTTTTTGCTCTCATTGTACTTAGAAATCAAATTGCTAGCAAAGTTGTTGAGATAGAAAAAAAAATGTAGTAGTAGAACTGTTCGCTCACATCACTGAGATCCGTTGGAGATGAAGTTCAGAGGGGATACAACTGGAGCAAGTTGCACTGAGCTAGTGGCTATCCAGAGTTTCATCTACCAGGTTTCATTGTGTCACTTCATTTTTCAAATTACTTGCATCTGTCAATCTGGATGTACTGTCAGAAAGTAGCATGCATAGCTCCCCCTAACACTTCTTTGCCTGCCTGCAATAAATAGCAGTGGCTAGCTAGCGTCCTATAAATGACTCAGTTATGACAGTCCTAAAACATGCATGTTAGGCTGATTGGTGACTCTAAATTGACCCTAGGTGTGAGTGCAACAGGTCCCTCTTGTAAATGAGTCCCCGTGGCTCAACGAGGCTAGCCTGTATGAATAAAGGTTGAATGAATGACTGACTCAGACTCCACTGGCCCCTTCCTCTGCAGACGTTTACCACCAACCAACACTTTGAATGCTCTAGATCCCCTGGAAGCAGGAATGTAGAAATGTTGTGAGTTATTTTTTAGTTGTGCGGTTCCTGCTTCCAAGCTTTCAAAGATGTGCAGCTACAAGAGAAGTATGAATCTACAGAGCCAGCTCAACTTGGCACAGCATCATGTAGCCCAAATGGGAATGAGTAAATCCCCCTGTGCAGCTTCAGATATAGCCAACAGAAATATTTGCATGTGCAGCAGGCAAACCCCAATGTAATTGAAAAAAAAAAAGAAAAAAAAGAAAGGAGGCTATGTTTTCCAAAAAAAATAAGAATTGCATGCTGCGTTTAGGAACAAGCTTCCTCCATAACTACAATATCTGCATGATAAAGAAAGACAAACAAACAGTACTGTCTTTTAGAAGCATCTCATAAAACAAAAATTGTATGATCATTGAATGATCTTCAGGTTTTCTATGAACGTGTGCACTTGTTAAGTCACACAGTTGTGGATGAGTGCATCTCAGTGTGTACTCACAATTGTGCAGCAAACAGTCGACTCATCTTTGCCACATGCTCATTGTCATCCATGTCGCTGTCTACCTGGTCTCCACTCAGCTTCCTCTTGGTGGGGCTGATGGGAGGAGGACCCGTTCTGTGGCTTGAGATGGAAGAAGATGAGGACGATGAGGAGGAGGAGGAAGATGAAAGTGACAGGGACTGGAATCTAGGATCCCCTCTCAATGCAGCTTCACCTGCAAAACAAGACAGAAAAAACGGGAAGCAGAGATGTAAGAATTCATTAAAGAGATCAGGTGAATTCTACCACTGATTGAGTGTTTTTCTGTCCAGGTTGTAGTTTAGATCAAACATTGGATTATGTTGAAAAAAATGCAGCTTGCTGAGCAAAGCCTTCTTTACATAAGCAGAGGAATATCTGGTCAGGAATGTTCTGGGAGAAATAGTTGTGGACAATTCCACATACATGCGTGTGGTGTGAATTATTTCTCTCTCAGCAGTCTTGTCCTGGCACAGAGGGGCTACAGAGCTGTCAGTGAGTGGGAGTTCAAGCAAAAAGGAATCAGGAAAACTACCACTGGCTCCATCTCAACACGGGGACTTTCCACTGCTTGGACCTCTTGTGTCTGTTTGACTTTTCCCAAACAAAATAAAAAACCCACACTAAATTGGACAGCAGTTTCTTTTTCTTAACATTGCTACTTATACCGAGGCAGAAATTAGTTCAAGCACTGTACACATCATCTCGCTTCTTATTTTATAAATATCTTTGAAATTGTTGAATAGATTAATATATGTTTAGCACTTTTTCACTGTTCAATTGCATTGCAGAAAAAAATGTCAACCCAGAATTTGTGCAGAGTAGCACCACACTATTAAGTCAAATATTTCAAAACAAATTGTTGTATTGTTATTTACTCTATTCAACTTTTGGATATATAGGGGCATAAAATTGGCATGGAAAATAGTTCCCACGAATATGAGCATCACTGGCTGATTCACTTCACTATAAGACTATAATCTATTTATTGTACAATATATGATATACAGTATTTAGTTTTTGCATGGCCTAAGAGACAATAGCGAGTTCTCCTCTCGCTCTTTGGCATGTTCCATCTTGCCCTGCTGTGACCATGGCAACAAAAGTGA
Organism: Hypsolebias martinsi; assembly: GCA_031762355.1. Taxonomy (NCBI): domain Eukaryota; kingdom Metazoa; phylum Chordata; class Actinopteri; order Cyprinodontiformes; family Rivulidae; genus Hypsolebias; species Hypsolebias martinsi. The sequence continues at coordinate 20,972,029 of JARVGQ010001639.1, read as the reverse complement.
CATCATTGTTTTTGGCAGAGCAGTGGGGTGGTAATAAAACAAGAAGACTGACACCATGCCGTCCAATCAGCATCCAGAGATGTACAACAGCTTATCAGTGTGTGGTGCTCAACAAAGAGGAAATCTGTGAGTGTTTCCCCTGCAAACAAGACACTTGACTGTAAGGAGTCAAACACTGCTGACTTGGCTTCATCTCACTGAAAATGTAAATTTAGTACCTTATTGTAGGCTATTTCACATTGAAAAGGTGACAAAGTTCCGTTTTTACTGACAGCAACAAAATATGGTTAGCTCATCTTACTTTTTTCCAAATACACTAAGATATGTGTATTTAATGAGGGCCATGCAATTCTAAATTGAGGATTGATTTTAGTAGTAAATGTATAAACAGGCTAATGTTTGCACAGTAGTAGGTGGAAAAAAATAGAGGCATAGTGGCAAGAACAATACTACAAAAGAGCTAAATAATTTGTGCAATTTTCTGCAATTTGCCCACAAATCATAGAACCAGGAACAAGAACAGGAAAAGTATGCCACCAATGGAGGGAACATGTTGATAGTCTTTTGAACATTCTACATCATTCTACATTATCTTCTGTGTTACTCTAAATATTTGTATAAAGAGCCCTCCACAAGGGATTTTTTTTTTTTTACTGGCAGAAGAAGACAATCTGTTGGACGAGGGCAGTAACAGAAGTAAAACTGCTCCCTCGGTTCATTAGGTCTCCCTGATCAAAGCCTCTTCCTCTTGATCAAACTTCAAACAGCTTGGAATCAGGATGAGATTGGATTACAAACTGAGGTGAACCTCTCTCTCTTTCCAAGTTCGTCTGCTTTTCTCGTGCTCTCCGATCTCTCCTTTGAATACTTAAAAGATTAGTTCTCTCCACAAAACAGCAAAGTACCGATAGTTATTTTTGGATGGGTTTTTCAGAAATCCACACTGCCCGGCTGCTTTTATCATCCCCAATCCACAGACATTTAAAACTTTATTTATTCAAAAAGACATGCACACGTAAAATAAATCTCCATTGAAGTTGTTGTTTTTATAGGCTGAACTTTTAATCCCATAGTCTGACTTGTATGATCTCTGACAGAGAAAAATGTAAATAAAGCAAAGTTCAAGATTTTAAGGATGTTTTAAGACTTATGGGGTTTTGTTTGTATGTTTGTTTTTTTCCTGGCCAGCAATAATCTACTCCTCTCCATGATAGGTTTACAAATGAGGGCAGAAAGCCAGAAATTGATAAACTAACAAACAACAACAACAACTTCACACAATATCTGTGAAGTTCATACCTTCCATCATCCTTCATACATCCAATCTGACAAAAAATTAATTTACTAAAAATACCAGATTCTGAAATAGCTGTGAAGTAAAGATTTGAAAAAATAAAATGGAAACAATTGGAATTCCAGAGAAATTTGCCATTGCAGCTAAAAACTACAATACTTAGCATAATTTAGTCCTAACATGACATATGGCGATATATTAATCAAAGAGTTCACAAGTTTCACAATCTTGTCTACACTTCAGCATGACTGTTTTTATTTCCATCTTCATGGTTTAATTACCTGGCAGTGCAAAATATGACTATGTCATTACCTGTAAGTGACTGAAAACTGTCACCAAGGATACAGTTCAGTAACATTTATCACTCAGCACCAAAATTGGCACACCCATCAATCTAGAGGTGTTATGCAAGGTTTTGTTTTTCTACACTCGGTGACTTGTAATAAACAAAAAGAGACAGAAAGAAAGAAGAACACTGAAGATAAATGTAAATCATTGTTAGTTAAATTAACCCAATCAAAGGACTTGGCTGTCCTATGACCTGTCTGAAGTGTGTCCAATTTTGGATAAACCGTAGAACATGAGTGTCTGATTTCATTAGCTTAAAATTGTAAAACAAGATTAAGCTTAATTACTTGTTCTAAATGTTCTTCAAGCAAGTGATTAAGCATTAAATTACTGTGAGTCAGGATAGAGTAAACTATCCAGACACTTCATTATCACGTGAATGGGACTATTCAAAAGCACCAGCATCATTTAGCTCTGAATTTTTCTAACAAGCAAACATAATTTAATAAGCGGTATATAAAAGCATCTACTGGTTCTAAAAGTTCACAGCTGAACATGTGTGGGATGAACAGTGCCATGCTTGCACTTGCAAATAGTGTCAACAATGACAACAAAGTGATAGCTTCAGGAGAGGCCTGAAGCTGTAAGGACAGACTACCAGTAGGAGCATGCATGTGGGTTTGACAGGAAATGTATTCAAGTTAGTGTGCTCATGCATATAATAACAAGTCAGGGCAACCGCAGTATCATAAAGCTTTTCCCATCTTTACTTGGCTCAACATGTTTGAACTTTAGGGGATTTTCTTTCACTCTTTTTTTTCTCTTTACTGCCAAGCTCCTTTCCCAGTTCTTTTATCTTGGTGTTCTTATCAAGAGACACGTGAAGAAGTCAGATTTTAGTTAAGTCAGCTTAAAACACACTTAGAAACACTGAGAAGTAAACAGACAGGTTTAATCCATCAGGAAATACAACCAGAAACAAAATTGATTTAAGTTCAACATGTCCAAGTGATATCCAGCAGATCCTGAATATATAAAAAATATATATACACACCCCACCCCCCAACTGAGGTAATGCTCTTCGCAGAAACAGGATGAAACCTGAGGAAGATGAGGCTTCATGTTAACACATACAATCCTCGCTCTGACAGGCAGCCACCCCGGGCTACACCTTTACTGCTCAGCCCCTAAAATTTTACAAGACTAGCATGCGTGTCCAAACTACTGAGAAACACTTAACAGGTCCCACGTTTAAATACAGCAATCTCACGCGCAGTTTGCCAAACAGGAATTACAACAGCTAAAACTTTTTCTAGTAATGCACCAGGAACAAAAGTTCACCTCTGCTGATGAGTTCTTGGTCACATGACAAAAACTGCTGTTTTTAGCGTATACAAAAAGTACCTACAGTTGCACGTCATAATAGAAGCATTTAAAGTTTATGTACCATCCAAAGAGGGAACTGCTAATTGAAGCAGAGCAATAATACATACAGTAGGCATAAGAACATCAAAGAAAGACAAACAGTTCATTAAGGGAATTAAGAAATGCACTGAATTTCTTTAGGGATTTGTCAAAACCAGATAAAGAAATAATACACCTCACCTTGAGCAACCCAGACCATATACAAAACATTAATTTGTTCCTGTGGTTCCCAAAACTGGGGTCAAGAACCCCTCTGTGGGTCACAACACTAAGCAAGGGGCTGGAGATGGTTTCAAGAAATCAAAATATTCTAAAATAATTCCTACTGGCATAATTTCACCAATTATTACAAATGTTAAAACAGATAACCATAAATGTGGGGCAAAGGAGTTGGATAAGCTCTCGACCTTGACCTCTCGAAATGGCTTTAAGAATCTGTTGAAATCCTGGCAAAAACCAATGCAGATATGTTCCTGTTTTTAGTTTTATACATTTGCCTTATAATCTATCTGTTTTGCTATTTTGACATTTTTTTTAACTTGTTAAAAAACATGTATGCCTCTCTTCAGATAGTCTATTGTTGATTGTCAAAGGAAAGTCTGTTGTTGCTGTTGTCATCATTATTTGTTTAAATCAGGTCTCTCTTGAAAATGAGTCGTCGAGGCTCAATGGGATTAACCTGCCTAAATAAAGGTTGAATGAATAATAGGAGTTCAAGCTATCTTGTGTTGTTACACACCATTTTATTCAAGCTTTTCACCACGTTTATGTAGTTCAAGAATATTTGGGGTGCAAGTCTTTCCCACTTTGATTTTGGGGGTCAGAAGCTAAAAAGTTAGGGAACTACAGACTTTTTTTTTTCAGCTGAACCTTTATCTTTAAGTTGCTTTTTCAAGAGATGCTTTCAGCACGTTTTATTTCAATTATTTATTGCTACATGCTGTGGAACAAGACAGGAGAAAAACTGGGACAATGAACCCGAAACTAGTAATTCACAGTGAGGCATATCAAATTCACACACTCACATACAAATGTACAGTCTTTCAGCTTAGCGGCAAAATATAGCAGAAAAAAACGAGCCGATACTTTTAGTTACTACGTAAAGTACGTTAGTAGTTCACTAGTTTACATTAATGTTAACAATTTCAAACTGTTTCATGCAGCTAATATTAATGTTCTGGGTTATGCTTGTGGAAAATAAAAGCACTCGCTAGCAAAGAAACAGTAAAGCTACTATACGTCAACTGGGCTAACTAACGTAACGGCCACTCGAAAGTTTTCAAAACACCCACAAAACGTTACCTTCGTAGCAGAGAATACCGATGTTGTTGTTCATCTTGTCCAAGTACTGATAGTTCAACAGGTCCATCTTCATTAGATGCATTTATCGAGCTTTCATTTAAAACAACAACAAAAAAGACCAGCTTTTCTCCTTCTCCCTTTTCAAGCGAACGTCCGAAAAAAAGCTAAAGGCCCAGCCTCCAACTTTATTTTCTTTAAAGATGTTCGCGGAAAGTAGTCTCGCGGATGTTTCCGTTAGATCGGGATACTTTTTTAAAAAAATTTAACAATAAGTAAACGTTTAGCGACGACAGAGTAAAAACAGGGGAAAGTAGAGCGTCAGTTGTCCTCACAGCCAGCTGTAAGTCGACTGCACTGACACGCAGGCTATGCTTGGTATGGCTCCTACACTGCTCCAGTGGTTTCCACTGGTGCGGAGAGGAGCGTATTGCGCATGCGCGGTAAATCCCTGGAGCGCCTCAAATATCAGGGATGTTTAACGCGCAAGATCAGCCCCTTAAAAAACACTCATCCAACAAGAGGAAGGTTGCACATGCACTTTTTTATATATATTTTTTTTATTAGTTAGACAGTTTCTCAAGTCTCAACTCTGCGAGTTTTGCACATGAGTGTTAAGCATGCAAAAAACTGTTGACACAAAGCAATAAAAACGTGATAAAAGAAAATGAAAAGTGCCATAAAAGTGCTCGCGTGCACGCTTAGCTATCACATAAGCTTATCGCACTTTGCCTGAGTCCCTGTAGTTTGATAATGGCAACATTAAAAAAGAAAACACAGAAGCTGTAAAATGGGGAGGACGAGAAGCCATAAACTTGTTTGGATTTGAAAACTCTTGTGAGATTAAAATCAGCAAAATGGACATGGGCTATTTCAACTGAAGAGGCACGCTTCCTACAAGCATTTTCTTTATCTGTCAAAATAAACTGCTTTTCAAAGAGAATATTTCCTTGAAAATAAAAGTAAATCAGCATTATATTGATAACCTAACAACTTCATATAGCTAAATTCATTTAAATACATTATGGTAATGTTTTAGGTGGTGCCTGCTATATAAAAATTAGGAATAAACTTTACTGTTAAACAAACAGGACGCAATTAAAGACTATTTGACTTCCCTTTCAGTTTAGATTGACCCTCTTCTGCCCCCTGGCGACTGAAAAGGGTTTTACTCATGCATTGTCAATGAAGGGATGGGGATTCAGAACAGCTCTGAAGTGAAAATGACTCATTGCAAATTGTACCTTATAAAACTGAAGAACTACTTCCTAGTGTTTAACTGGATGCAGTGAGAAGCGTATGACTGTCCTTTTGATGATAAGTTTGCACAAAAAAGGTGTATTTATTATACAGACAGTAGGAAAAGCTCAATATTTGAGAGATTTAAAACTTGAGAGATGCAAATGTGGATTAAAATATAAAATTTGCAGAAATAAAAAATAAAGGTTAAAAAGTATCTCAAACTCCTCCATGCTTCCAATTTAACATGCTTACAAACTAATTCCACCCTGTAGGACAAAAACGGATCAGTCTAAAAACCTCCCCCCTTACTTCAACACATGCACACAAAGGCATCTACCCTCCTCCCTCCTGGTCTGGTCCTTGTCTAATTGGACAACCATTGTTTCCAGTTTCAGAAAGAGCTGAGTTCTGTCAGAGTCTATTTGCTTCTGCTGCTGCCTCTACAGCTGCTGCTGCAGGTTAGCAAAGCACAGGCCAAGGGGAAAAGCAGGCCCAAAGATGAACTTTGGTCTGTGTATATATATATATATAACCTTTAATTGTGACAGTTTGGAGTGTGTGTGAACAAAATCTGATCAATTACAGCTGATCTGAGACAGGAAATGAAGCTGCCACCGTATTTATTCTTCAGTAGCTGCTAAATTCACGTTAACATTCTGTTTCACAATTATTTCAAAAGCTTCAGATAAAATCTGCTTATAAAGCAAAGAGTACAACACCATGCCTTTGTTTGAGGCTGGCATGTTCAGAAATGAGTGTTTACTGAGAAGATTAATGGTTACACAAGCGGTAGTTGAAATTCCACCTTTTACTTCCACAAGACAAGGAGTTAAACACGACTGGGCCTACTGAAAAATTAACTCTTTCTTCTTGCAGTATCCTCAAGTTGCCATCTTCACAAGTTTCAAGAGCTCACTAGTCATCGACGATGTCAGTTCTAAGGAACATGTTAATGCTCATCAACAAAACCTAATCTTTTTAATAGATATATTTCTGCTATATGTTTAAAATAAGTTAAACTGTGCTAATAACCAGTGATATTTCACACTTAAATGGAAACGGGTTGATGAGCACCATTTTATTTGGTTAAAATACATTCTTGTCTCTTTGTTTTTGTGAGTACCGGTGACTAAAGATTCTCAAAGGAACATTAGTTTGTTAGGCCACTTAACTCTGAATTAAAAGTGGTTTAAACGTCCTAAAATCAATGGATGAACCACTGTTATGTGAACACAACAGACAATTTCACAAATAATTCATTTTAAATGGGTCCTTTAGGCATTTTGTTAACAGCAGGCACATTCGTTACTATTTCTTGAGTTGAATCTATAAAAAACACCAGTAACAACACAGTTTGACCCATTTACTTTGCAAGATT
>JARVGQ010001639.1:20892678-20904312 GCA_031762355.1 Hypsolebias martinsi | reverse complement strand
GGATGAGGGGGCCACGTTAACTCTGTAGAATCTGGTGAAAGTGCTTGGGGAAGCCCATGATACAGCAGCATGTATTGCTTCCAGTGGAACCCCTCTCAGGGCAGTCCAGGAAGCAGAGATTCTCCTGGTAGAGTGCCTTCACGCTGACTGGCAGGGAATGGTGTCCTGCTGCGTAGGCGTGGCAGTTGACATCCAGTGAGAGAGGCATTGCTTGGAAAGCCCAGTCTAGGGCCCCCGTAGCGCACAAAGAGCTGGTCTGAGTATCGTATAGCAGCAGTAGCTGCAACGTATTTCTCAAGTGCTCTCAGTGGGCACAACAATCCAGACCCCTCGCCAGGCGTAGTCTGAAAACGTGCCAGCCTTAATGGTTGGTTACGGTGAGAATGAGATAAGACCTTGGGTACAAAAGCAATGTTCGGCCACAAGATAACATTAGAGCCCTCAGGGACCTGAGACATGAAGGGCTGACTGAAAGAGCATGCAACTCATCGACCCTCTTTGCTGAGGCAATAGCCAGCAGAAAAGCCATCTTACATGAAAGCCACTTGAGGTCCGCCTGCGTCAAAGGCTCGAACAGAGGGCGGCACAGAGCATCAAGAACCAAGGGCAGGTCCCAACTTGGTGATTGTGTACCTGTCGGCGGGTGAAACCTACGGGCACCACATAGAAAGCGAGAGACTAGATTATGGCTTCCCACCGTACGGCCATTGATGCCGGTGTTATTAGATGATATTGCCGCTACAGTGTTTCCCCTAGTTAACTTTCCATGGCAGGGTGCTCATCTCATCCATGATTTTTGTTGATGGGGAGGAATGGAGACATGTCTGAACAAAGCTTGTACCAACAGTTTTTGAGCAGGGGCAGGGTGCGTTCAGCATGAGGGAAGAGGCACCTTTAGCTTTTTAGCAAGAGAGCCTGTATTTCATGCTGCTAGCTTAGTACTGCGTCAATGCCGGGTGGGTGGTGGGCGGCAAGTTCGCTTTGGTAGGCGGAATGCTCTGTTCTGTTGACGGGGTGGGGCACCCCGCTTGTAAAATGGTAGGGGAAACACTGCGCTACGTAGACCTTACGCGTCAAAGGAGAGCAACTCTTATCAAGGAGAGACTGTAGAAACTCCAGAATGGTGGTTACTGCACAATAGACTGGGTCCTCATTGTGATCAGAACACCATTGGGAAAACAGATGCCACCTGCTTTCGTACTGCTGACGAGTAGTAGGTGCCCTGGCACCCAAGATGGTGCGTCCGACAGGGTTCACATCTCCAGTCAGCTCCTGTCCTGGCCTTGCAGCAGCCACACTCACAGCTGAAGATGTTGAGGATTGGGGTGCCATTGCAAGTTCGGCTTCCCAGACTGAAGACAGATCGTTCAAATCTTCACTTAGATTGCTAAATTTGTGGGTTTCTATATTGTTCGCCATTGGATTGTACAGGGGACGTTCTAGCTGATCTCTTGGTTACGTCACAGACGTCGAATGCGTAAGTAGCCAGATTTCCAGTGACGACACACGACGTCAAATTTAAAATGACTTTGAATGAAATTTTCATATATTTATCATTTTGTTTGCAAAAACGAACATATATATGTTGTGCCATTTTATGCAAAGTTCAAACATCATGTCAGTGGACCATTAAATCTTGTATTTCTCTGTTTACTGAGCCAGTTGCCTGGATAAAATGACATAAAATGCAAGCATTGTTTAAACATCAGATTGAATTGATTCACTTCTGAGGGAACATAGTGTGATGTTACAATCCTCTTGTCACATACCAAGACTTTGTCACAATTCCTTGGCTTTTCAGTGCATCAAGGGGCAGATCTTTGAAAATCTATACAATAACTTTTTATCTAATGATTAAAATCCAACAAAGGAAGCAATGTTTTGTCATTTTGTTGTTATACAGGAGATTTAAAATGTACTTAAGGTAATATCTCTGTGACTTTTGGCAGCCAGATGGTAAATGCCATTCATATGAGTCTCCAGAATGTCTCAGATGTTTGCAGGGTTTATTAATTTCCCCGCGTGAGTTGCAGAGTCTTGAGTCCTTTAACTTTTGAACCAGTTTTCTCTCAAAATGACCAAAACACTTTTAATCCCCTCATTCAAACCTTCTCAATTTAGTTTATGTTATTCTAAAGCACTATAGCTGCATTTGGACACCTGCATGGGAGTTCTTCTATAAAAGAAAACCTCCAAGATGACATCACAAATGGGTTGCTCTAAAAAGACCATAACATTGATGAATATTAGTGATGACAAATCAGTCAAAATCTGCATATCTTTATTTGTAAATGGTTTTCCAGTAGAATAAATCATCTGGGGGGGGGGCAGCTGTCAAGATCGGAACAAAGTGAATTTAATGTGCAAGCCATGCCCTTAATTACAAACATTCAGATTTTGGTGAGAGCAGCTTTACAGATTTACCTTCTTTATTGCAACCGGAGCTCCAGACCATAACACCTTCTTTGTTTAGTGTACTGCATTTCTATTTTACATGTTGAACAATTATGCAGATTATATGTTGACAGAGTCATTTGCTGAGACAGAACATGGCAGCAGAATGACTGAAAACCCACTGGTTCCATCAAACAAAGGAACCGGCAGAACACTGATGGTTCTGTTTGTGTCATAGTGGTGGTGCAGCAGACCACCGGTACTCTTGATCATCATCCACACCTGGTATAGTTGTTTGGTTCCTTTCCACTGCACAACATAGAGAGTGATGTTTCACGATACGTGTGATTGCACCTTCACTGTCTGACTTGAACATACAAAAAACTAGATCAGAAAACGGGTCGGGGTGTTTGAACTGCTACTGTTGACAAAAGTATAATGTGAGCAGGTGGGGAGGTGAACCCTCCTACATCTCTGTCAACACGCACACACACATGTGGATGTTCTGTTTTTCCTCTCTGTCATCTACAAATTGTAGTTATAGTGAAATGGGTGCAAGGCTACAACAAAATAAACATTTTTTTTTTTTAACTAAAGCCCTGAGGAGTGATTTGTAAATTAAAGTAGGCGTGGGTTACCAAACCCAGTGTTTTCTCTGTAATTCAATACCTTAAAAAAAAAAAAAAACACCCACATACAAACATTAAATTACATCATGAACAAAATACATAATCTTTATTTATTTTCTGTTTTGTGATTCCACTGATGAATCATTTCATTTAACTGAATAAACAATGCAGGGATGTGGTGTGACTTTTGTCGGGGTGTGTGTGTGTGTGTGTGGGGTGGGGGTGGGGGTGGGGGGGTCTCTGAATTCCTGCTGACATTATAATTTTCAGCTGCAGGTCACATTTTCAAACACTCACACAAAACTGGCCTCATTACAGCCATGGACAATGTTGCGCTGACTTCACAGGGTGCTCTTTGAATTGACCTCTCGGTGTCTTCTACCAGTCCTACCAGTAGTGACATTTTGAGCCTTGTTAATAAAAGGAACTAGACTCTGCAAGGTCGAAATGGGAATTTTAGAAGTTATAGAACAGATATGTTGAAGGAGTACTGCAATTATGTACGTTTTAAATGTCAATCAAGAGAAGAAAGACAATTTAAATTTGTTTGATCAGTACAAGTTTTGATTTCCAAACATGCACACATTTCTTTATTGGACAATAAAAGTTTATTTCTTATTTCTTAGTTTATTTCTTCATCTTCTATTTATTTATTTATTTATTTTTTGCTGCTTCCCTTGGTGCCAAATTTAAATCTTTGTTAACTTAAATACAATTCTGGCATTAAAGTAAAGTTTGGAGACAGTGACTCGCCAAATAAAGAGCGAAATATGCCCCATTTGATGTGCAACCAAAAGTAGGCTTACCCTACATGAGTCTTATACTGGTCAACATTCAAACTGAACGATAAGTATTATCTCTTAAGATGGTTTGAAATGACAAATCAGGTTATTTTTAGCACGATATGAGTAAATAAATTATTTTCCTCTCTCTTAAAACCCTTATAATGAAATATTGCTTTAAGGTTTTATATTTTCAGTTTTATTTTATGACGATTTGAACGCACAGCATTTTTATGTGTAACAAAAAAGGTTAAATTGTGTCATCTGGACCAGTTTCTTTAAGTGAGAAACGTTTCGCCTTCCCATCCAGAGGTCTTCCTCAGTCTGCAGCCTGCTAACCAAACCTGTCCCACAGGTAGCCTTCACTGCTGTGTTTCAAGCCAACCTCAGAAACCGCCTGAGTTTTATGTGTACACATGATTCCCATATTGTCTCAATCAGGACGGGCTTGAGCTCTCTCCCATTAGACCAGGCTATTTGCGAGTGCAGACCTGTGCCAATAACCAGTGACTAATGACGGCTTCAGGAAAGGAGCTTTTATCATTAAGGTCTGTTGGGACCGAATATCACGGCTCTCCCGTTAACCAAACATAAGGAATGAGGCGAAAGCAGTCAGCCATTTAGCTAATTTAAATGCATCAGCTGAAAAGTATCGATGTAGTAAATTCTTTTTCTTTTCTCGTCTTTTACCATTTTTTTTCTTTTACTTTCTCCTCTGGTGCAGACACTTTAGACAATTAGACGATGCCAGGGCTATCAACATAATATTTGACCTCAAAAGAACATTTAGACAAAAAAATAAAAAAGCAAACAGCTTTTAAGGCTTTATAAAAAAGGGAATGTGTCCAAAAAGCCTCATGCTGTAATGAAACCTGATTTAATAGTTGTGTACAAATGCCAAAAATTCAATCTCATCTCTTGTTCCATTAAGTAACAAAGAAATATATCATTCCTCTAAACTTGGCAGATAGGCCATGTTTTACAAGAAACATATTTTTATTGATTTGTTAATAATATTTATCTTGATTACTGAGCACAATTAAGAAATACCAGTTTTCAAAGCTGCGGTAAAAACAAATTGGAAATTGAATCAGTCTTAGATTCAAACTCTGACTTTCAAGGTTAAGCAAAACATTGTTAAAATAACTGTATTCCAAATAATTATCTGACTGTATGAACCATAATTTCATGGTAAAATGAAACATATGGTTTGTCACTTATAGATTAACCAACAAGAGAAAGTTTCACTGATTCTAGTTCTGCTAATCTTTTCTTTCTCTGAAGAACATTTGAAGAAAACAGTTCAGAGACTATCAAAATAAAAATATATTTCTTACATAAGTATATTGTAGAGGGATTCCCTTTATAATAGAAGATTTTAAAGAAAAATGCTGATTTTAGACAGTTTTTATTTTTAACGTTTATAAAATAAGAAAAGATTCATATTGTGCAGATGTGGCATTATAAATAAATCACACTTAAGTAAATTCAGACACTGATCAAGACTGAAAATGACAAAATACTGTCCACTACACACTTCTGAACTATAACATCCAAAAGACTTCATCAGTCCGAGGAGCTGCAACAAACTCAGTCTTATAAAAAGCACCTTCTCATAGTGGGTCAACCAGTTTGATGGTACTAGGGTGGTATCATGTCCACCCTCTCCCTCACTGACTTGTTTGAGACAGTCATGGCCAAAGTGGCTCAAAATATTCTGATTAAAGCTCAATAATCCAGGTAAAAAGAAAATCCAGTCAGGTCCTCTAGACTGTTACTTTTTGTTGAATCCATTGCTGATGAAGTCTTTTGGATGAAAGACGAAACGTTTCAATGAAAATAAACCATCCAGAGGACCTGACATAACTTTGTTGGATAATTAATATAACACTTGGTTGAAATGTTTTATTTAAGACTAGACTATGATGAAAATAAAAGCCAACAATAAAAGTAAGTGCTTGAACAGGGAAGTCGTTAATGATGTGAAAATTCATTTCAAGGTTTACTGACATGGTCATCAAGTGAACAATCAGTATGCTAGTAGACATTCTGAACACACCTGCATGAATTTGGATTAAACATACACATGGCAGACTTACCCGATCCTTGTCTTGAAAAGCCTTTTCAGTAAACCTCATCACACCATTAAGCAAGGAGGAGTTGTTATAGCATTAAGTCAGTGTGAGAAATTTCCCTCAGCTATATTTTATCATGTGCAGCATAAAGACCCAAGAGGAGAAGGTTTTAGATGTTCTGGGGCTTTATATTCCTGCTCTATTATCCAAGATAATCCAGAGTTGAATCCACTGCAGTTTGGCTCATGCCTCATTGGGTTTTCCAATACTGTAGTTGTATACTATGAAGTACAAAAAAGCTATTTACAAACTGTAAGGCTCATATGGTCAGCTATTTGCACGCCTATACAGTACAGGGATGATCGAATGAACATTTCTACCTGCACAGTAATAAAACAACAAATTACAGATTGTTTTAATCGTAGTCACATTAGCAGGATGAAACTGGTGAGAGTTGTTGAAGATAAATTGTTTGTTTTGCATGTTAGACAGCCATACTGTAAACAGGACCAATCTGAATCACAGCCTCTAGTGGAGAAGGCTGCTGTTGCCATGGCAACATGTAATCCTTTTCAACAGTTTAGAAAAACTCTGGTTGAAGGGAGGAATTTTCTGCTTTAGCTGCGCATTTTCTAAATAGACCAACATCACCTTTGTCATGGACTCTGTGTGCATACAGTAGCTTGTAAAACATTTGTAAATATTTGATCAAATTTGACGATAAAAAGAACAAAATGGAATTTAGAAATATTTAGAAATGTTTCATTATTTGAAAGGGCTTCATACAGTGAAGATCTCCTGATTCACTATATCTTCTCATTAGGTTACACAAGAAATGTGTTTTAATCCAAAAAAAGAAGGAAGCCGTCTATAAATCAATAATTATTGTTCTGAGACTCGAACGAGCCTCGTATTATTATTGAAAAGTGTAAGGTGTAACAGGTTTTCCTGCCTTTACTCCTACATTTTGGTGGCCCGTACGGGGATATAGTGAAATGAGACGTTAATTATTTTTGACCCATCAAACAAATGAGGTCATTTATTTAATAAATCATCAAATTAACATCATAACATTTACACATAATTGGCTGTGATTCATTTCTTACAGCATAAAACATAGGATATTCTTAAGTAAGACAACATATTACATTATAAGATGGTAAAATAACTTATCTGAAGGCACAAGGCACTTTAATTAGTCTCTGGCCTAGAGGTTTAAAGAAAAGTTTTAAGGGAAGGAGATGAGTTTAAGACAAAGGGGAAAGTGAGAGGAGGAAGTTATCTTGGGAAATTTGTTCAACCAGGTTGGCACGCTTTCCAGGGATATCCGCTAAACGCCGGTCCACTCGGTCAGAAACGTTAACGACTCGTTACCTTGTGACGGCCGGTGAAGAATGGATAGTTCCTTGACGTCCGACGGAGGGATTCAGTCTGTTTCACCTTTGCAGCGAATCCAGGTCGTCCGCGTCAATCAGACTGAAATAACATAACGTTCCGGTTGGTTTTCAAAATAAAACATTCCTCGGAGGGATGTCTTATTAAAAGGCTTAGAGCCTATAGCTCGGGTGGGTCACAAAGACGTTCTGTGAGCCCTGGCTGTAGAACGACGCCTTTAGCATATGGCTCATCGTTCACAGCACAGAAAGAGTTTCAACTCCAGGACTTCGACAAGCCGAAAACAAGATAAGACAAAAAAAGGAAACATTTCCAATGAGGAAGAAGGAATTTTCCTGTTTGAAGGAATAATTGTACAAAACAATGCCCACCAAATAATGACAGAGCAACGCTGTGTTGTTTTTATGGTTTGTTGTTTTTATGGTTGTTTTCCTTTCTTATTTTTATTTTATATTATTTTTTATAGTTGTTTGACTGTGCAAAATCACTCTGACATAACTCTGAGAACTGAATGTGTCAGCGAAGAGCTGGAGACATCTCGTAAATAAAAACAGATGAAGGGGGTCGGTGATGACCATGAGGCCACAGAGCAAATGTCCTGCACAGCCACCCCTCTGTGCAGAGCTGTGGAGGTTGAAATCCCCCTGGTGGAGTGAGCCTGAGTCATTTAGGTGGTTGAAGACCAGAAGAACTATAGGCGTGTGAAATAGTTTCACATAACCAATGCAACAAATGCTGGAGAGATAAAGGCTGACCCTGTGATTGTTCCCTGAAATTTACAAACAACTGATTGGATTTACGCACCGCAACTGTGCGTGTCACATAACACCTGAGCGTGTGTACTGGGCAGAGCAGGTGAAATTGTTCTTCCTCCTTGGATTTGATATCCGGATTATTGAACATGAACTTTCTTGCCTTGAACCACTTTGGCTGTGGCTGCCTGCCTGGGAGGAGTCAACGAGGGATAGGACGGCCCCCAGAAACCATCTTGATGTGGCAAGATGACACCAGTGTGTTTGGCGAGTCGTCTACCACTCTATTTTTCTATTTTGATTGTTGGTTCTATGCTTTTCTGATGTGAACTCTCTACTAGTGTATGAGTGCCAAACCCTTTTGGGGCTTTGTCTGCCTACTGCAAAACTTTTATATTGTTGTCATGAAAAGCACAATTCTTTGCCCCTGCTGTTGGCCAGTGTTTCATCTTACCTGTGTTGGGCATCACACCCCCTTTGCCGGAGAAGGCGTCACCGGCGTCGAAGTGAGCATGGCGGGCTCTTGGTGAGGTTGAGGACTGTTTTGGCCAAATTGCCGGGAGTCTTCCTCTCCCAGCTTGGATCAGTTCTTGGACTGTATGCTTCTCAGCACTCCTTGGACCATGTTGATTCCTGGCTGGTACCTGTTGTCGACTCGGATCAACGCTTCTTTCCTCCACGTCTCACTCCTCCATATCTGCGCTGGCGAGGTGCCAACCTCAGAAATCTATGACACCTTTCACTGATTATTCCTTCTATTGATTTGCCGGACCCAGTTCCCATCAGGATGGGTCTGGTAAATGCAAGATCTATTGCAAACAAAACTTTTATCCTGAAGGATTTTTATTCGTCCCAGGATTTGGACTTCCTCTCCTTGACTGAAACTTGGATTTCTTCTGCTGAGTCCAGTGTTTTTTCGGAACTTTTACCTCAAGGCTGCTCATATATTTTAATACATCAAGGTCCTTGGGTCATGGAGGAGGTTTGGCGATTATGTATAAATCAAGTTTTGACTGTAAGCAGCTGTCCCTCCCGACAGTGTTTTCTACCTTTGAACTGAACATGTTTGAGTTGGGCTGCACTCCTCTGCTTCTGTGTGCAGTCATCTACCGGCGTCCTAAGTATAATAAGGACTTCATGTGGGACTTTTCTGATTTCTTGGATGATTTCATGTCTAAATATGAGCAAGTTTAAATTTTTGGAGATTTTAATATTCACGTGTGTTGCACTGGAAAGCCGCTGGTGAAGGATTTCTTAGATGCAGTGGATGCTTTTGGCCTCACTCAGTCAGTGGAGGGCCCAACTCATGAACGTACGCACACCCTGCACCTTGTTTTATCTTGTGGTTTATCTATTTGTAACTTGGAAATTGGTGATGCATTGTTTTTAGACCATATGCCTGTTTTATTTGATTTTATTCCTGTTTCTAAAACTGTTAAGTCCTGTGCTCCTGCTCTATGCTGCCGTGTTTATAACTCAACCTCTGCTGCCCACTTCTCCACAGTCTTTAATTTTTTTAGATTCACAACTCTGTGTCTCTCAGCACTGAGGAGCTTTCCTTATATTTTGATTCTTTGTGCAATACTGTTTTGAATGATGTGGCCCCGATTAAAACCAGGCGATCAAAGCCAAGATCGGACCCATGGCTGAGTGACCATACATGTGCAATTAGACAGGAATGCAGGAGAAATGAATGCAAGTGGAGAAAGGACTAAATCCAAGTCTCTTTTGATATGCTGAGAGAGAGTTGGCATCACTATCAACTAGCTGTGAAAGCAGCCAGAGCAAAATATTTCTCTGACATTATTGTTACTAACTCTCATTACCACGGTGTTCTTTATAATACATTCAACATGGTCCTCGATGCACATGAACCGGTCCCTCTTGAAGAATCTGGAGAACTTTGTGATACATTTCTTTATTTTTTTTTCTTTGACAAGGTTATTAACATTAGGACTTTATCTCGTCTCAATCCCATGACCCTTCCATCCCGGTCCCAGACCTGCTGTTTTTGATCATATGGAGCCCATTTCCCTCTCCTATCTAGAGAAACTGGTCACCAGTATGAAATCATCGGGTTCTCC
Organism: Hypsolebias martinsi; assembly: GCA_031762355.1. Classification (NCBI taxonomy): domain Eukaryota; kingdom Metazoa; phylum Chordata; class Actinopteri; order Cyprinodontiformes; family Rivulidae; genus Hypsolebias; species Hypsolebias martinsi. The sequence continues at coordinate 20,894,201 of JARVGQ010001639.1, read as the reverse complement.
CCTTGATGTTGTTCCTCCAAGTTTCCTAAAGGTGGTATTTTCTACTATTGTCTAATTTATCCTAAATGTGATCAACAGCAGTTTGATGTTTAGTGTGGTACCAAGCAATTTTAAACATGCTGTGGTGCAGCCATTGTTGAAAAACCTGGCCTTGATCCATCCTTTTTGTCAAAGTTTAGGCCGTTCTCATCCAAAATTTTGGAAAAAGTTGTTTACACTCAGCTGAAGTCATTTTTGGATGAATTTAAAAATTTGGAGGTCTTCCAGTCTGGTTTCAAAACGTACCACAGCACTGAATCGGCTCTTTTAAGGGTTTTTAATTACATATTTTTAACACTGGGTTCTGGAAACTGTGTTTTACAAAAAAACAGAGAAGCAATCCTAAGGCCACCAAAACAGATCCCCTCAACACCTTGGCTGTGCCTAGAAATTCTGTCCATGAAAGTTATGAACACTCCCCCCCACCCCCCACCCCGGGACGCCGGATAGTGGACCAGAATCGCCTCGAAGCCGTGCGGAAGTCATTCTCCATGGCCTCTTCGAACTCCCCCCACACGTAAGCGGAGGGAGGCTACTTTCTCGTTCACTGGGGTGAACCCCAACGTACAGGCACTGAGATGGGGGGCAACAAGTATGCCCACTCCTGCTCGGCGGCCCTCACCAGGAGCAACTCCAGAGTGGAAAAGTGCCCAACCCCTCTCAAGGGAACTGGTTCCAGAGCCAGAGCCATGCGTTGAGGTGAGTCCGACTATTTCTAGCCGGAACCTGTCAACCTCACACACAGCTCAGGCTCCTTCCCCACCAGAGAGGTGGCATTCCACATCCCTATACATAGTTCCCATGTGAGGTAACATCAGGGGCATTTCCGGAGAGTCCTCCATGATTAAAGGCTGCCTCTAGCAGAAGGTACAGATACAGTGCTATTCACTGGTAGTTAATTTTCTTGAGTTTTTTTATTTATCATTTGGCTTGGTTGTATCATGCTGGGTTAGAGGATGTTACAACAAGGTAGACGTTTGGACAGTTTTCACTTAATCCCAAAAATAAGGAAACGTGAATGAAGGACCTCCATTGGAGGAGCTCACTGCAGAACATAGTTGAGTCTGGCTAAGGATCTGTCCTCGAAGACGTCGTGCTCTGATCAATTTTTGTCCAGTAAACAAAATATTCTATATAAATCATTTTGTGAAACAATGCCAGAACAATGTCAGAGTATGACTGAGTGTTGGAACTGTTTTTCCTCATGCTTTAGCATCTCTATTACTGTAGTTAGCTTAGAAATGCTACGATACGTGCTAACCTCCACACCGTAACACTCATGACAACAAAGTTCTGGTTCTGGTCCCGTGTTGAGCCTGGACTGTTTGTTGTTGGGAGGCTGCATTTTATTTTATTTAAACCTTTATGATTGAGACAGTTTACACATCTTTTTTTCAAGATAGACCAGGTCAACAATGACATTACAGCAGCTCTCAAAACATGACCCGTCATTAAACCAGAGTTATTAAAGCACACTTAAAATA
>JARVGQ010001639.1:20835743-20858349 GCA_031762355.1 Hypsolebias martinsi | reverse complement strand
GATGGATGGATGGATGGATGGATGGATGGATGGATGGATGGATGGATGGATGGATGGATGGATGGATGGATGGTTTTGTCATACATATTTGGACAAATCCTCAAACAAACTTCCCTTTGAATCCAACTTGACTCATTCTTTATGGTTCATCCCTATAATTAAGAGTACATGTTGCATTAAAAGCACAATGAAGATTGTATGAAACATCCTTTACCCTCCATCATGTATTTTATCCTATTTAAATTGAGTTGCATCTGCCTTAAAAAAGTATCAGATATATCACTGTTTTTAAGAATCAGTCTGCAGAAATCGTTTCATGATTAAATATCTACAATAGACAAACAAATCCCAGCTCCTTTCATCAGATGAACACTTTTCATTATATTTGTGTCTTTTTCCATTTTTGATTTATTTTGAGTACAGACACACAAACAGAATCTAACAATTTAAATTATGTCAACACAAGACTCTGAACCTGTGAACTGTTTGTGTGCTTTCAGACTGAAATAGAGGAATAAACTTAAGCACTTGTTTTTGTTTTGCATTTTCTTGATGTTTGTACTTCATAGCACATTATATCCATCCTTATCTTTCAAACTTCTCCCATAAGATTTTTTTTATTCCACACAATTACAAATAACCCATGTGCTTAGTCTCATTCAAAAAAAGTCATTTTCAAGTCTAGCTTTGGTTTGAAACTCTAACTCACGCTCACATCTAGTGAAGCACTCCTCTCCACTTCTGCAGAAAAATGTCCCTTTTCAGCCAGACAATTTAATTTTATTGTTTGTTAAAGCAGATGTTAAAAAAAGTTTATGCATTGTGCAGTTTATGCATGCTTTTATACATTTATGAGTTGGTTAACACAGAGGATCCACAGAGACTAATAAACTCAATTGTTATGTAATTCAAATAAAGTCATATTGTATAATTCTGTAAATTATCCAGTCTTTCTCCTTTTATTGTCAAGATTTTATTTTCCCACCTCTCCAAACAAAATATTGATTAGTTTCAAAACACGCTGTACGAATTATAAATGCCCCTTTTTTCCCAAGATGTTTCTAGTTGAGCTGCTAACCTCATAAATTAAACAGTGTTTGCTTGTTTAAATCCAATTTATCTGTCTCTGAGGATATTTACTAACCTTCCACTGAATTTAGTTCACTCCATTTTGGCTCAGCTGCTCCAATTTGCACAAAAATCAAAGCCAAAACATTTAACGAACAGCAAAACCTGATGATTGATTCACACTGTTTTTGAGAATTACACAGGAAATCTGCTGCAGAGCATTTTATTAGAGCAGTTCGACATCTGTGATGGTCTGACAATAATATTTGATGCATTGTACAACTGCAAACCAGCATGTGGGTGTCTCTCCATATGGATCATTCTGCTCATTAACCTCTACTTGACTGCATTTAGAGCTGTTTGTTCTTCAAGACCCTTCTGAGTACCACAAATTAATTACATAGAACTGCAGGGAGTACCTGTCAGAGAGAATGAGGTGTTTACAACATAGAGTATCTCAATTTGACGTCTTTCTGAGATTAAAGTGAAATTGTGCTTCCTGCTTATGAGGGACATGCCAGGCTCATTACTGAGTTCTACAAAAAAGTTAGATGACTAATAAGATATATTTTTAGATGAGGTGAGGTGATTCAGTAGAAACATAAGCTTCATGTTAGGACTTTTGTGTGAAATGCATGTGATTTTTGATGTTTTGGTGTGCAGGTTTAATACAGCTGCTGTGTGCGTTCAGTTATGACACCTGTTCTTTAAGAATGTGTTTTCTATTTGCCATTAAGCCACTGGAACACATAACCTGAGTGTTACACAGCCTGACAGAGGTGCTGAACAGCTGTAACACACACTTTGGTTGCATGTTTCACAAATCTGGGAGTCGTGCAGAACTAATTTACAACCCCAACAGGTAGCAGGCTTCAGTTTAATGGTTTTAAAGAGATATCACTCTACTACTTACCAAATAATAGCAAGGCAAAATAGTGTTGTGGTGAAGTGAACAGGAAAGAAAAGCATTTAGCTGCAAAAATTATGTTAATTTATAGTAGACTTGTGGGTGAGATGAGTGAATTGGGATTGAGGGGAATCCTTGAGATATTACATTTGTCTGAATGAATGCCTGATCGTGCAAAATGTGCATGTGGTTGGTAACATATTCACATTTGCATTTTAAATGTGTCAGAAGAGTGCTTTTATCTCAATCTTTCTAAATCCCAGGAATGCAACTTTGCAGCTCTGCAGATGTTTGCAAATTACTGTACTGTCAAATAAAAATGAACACCTGTTACCTTCAAGGCTTTGCTAAAGGAAATCATACATTATAAATAAACTATTTGTTTTTAACATTTTACTGGACTTTTTGAAATGTGGTCAGGTTCTCATAAAGGTGCTTTGCTCAACCAACAGAACTGTTAATCTTGTTGGCCATGGACATTTTTATTGAAATGAAAATATAAAAATAGATGGCTATTTTCTTTCTTCAGATTCACCAATTTAAATTAGACTGAATTAAAAAAAAACCTGCTACGCATCACCTGGTTGTAACTTTAAATAATTTTAACCTTTAAGCTGTAAGCCTATTACAAAATTACTAGAATACCCTGAGGTGCATTTTGTCCTGCATTCATTTGCAGCTTTGCTGAGATTCAGATTTGCATTTATGGGTGAATTATGTGAAATATGAATTTAAATGAAAAGGCCTCAAGAGCTGCTTTTTGATAAAAGACAAAACTTGTCCGTAATTGTTTTGGGCTGACATGATGGGTTTGTGTTTTTATTTATATATTTAAAATAAACACAAGTAATGAATGAAGGACTGCTGGGACCGACTTCCTATTTGAAAAAAGCATCCCTTTGGTTTTGCCGGCGTTTAAAACAAGTTTGAGATGGAACAAATCTGACTGGATGATGTCAAAGGAGGATTGCAAAAGCTGGAAAACCTTAGCAACTGTTCCGATGATTAGCTCAACAACAAACAGCTGTGTCATCAGCATAGAAATGTAAGGATGCATCAGGGATGATCTGATCTACATTACACATGTAGATTATAAAGAGGGTGGGGCCTAAGACAGAGCCTTGTGGTACACCATTGTTGACTGTTAAATAACTGGAGGATGTACCATTATGTTGAACACATAGTTAGACATTGAATTAAAAAAAAAAAAATCACTGTACATCACCTGGTTGTAACTTCAAATAAGTTTAGCCTTTAAGCTGTAAACCTGTTACAACATTACTAGAATACCGTGATTTGTAACTTGTCAGGCATTCATTTGCAGCTCTGCTGAGATTTAGCTTTGCATTTATGGGTGAGTTATGTGAAAATTGAGTTTAAATGAAAAGGCATCATGAGCTGCTATTTGATAAAAGACAGTAATTGTCCATAATTGTTTTGGGCGAACATGATGGGTTTGTGATTTTTATTATTATTATTATTATTATTATTATTATTATTATTATTATTATTATTATTTTAATTAAACACAGGTAGTAATGAATGAAGGACTGAAGATGGTTTTAGATCAATTTTCTGAATATACACTGAAATAGCACTTGTGATGATGCTTTATGAATGAGAGAATGAACGTCTGTAAAATGCTGATGAACTAAAATAAACACACCAAATTGCTGACTGAGGAAGATTCATATCATAATTTTAGGATCACCCAATTTTCTGGCGTTATTGATTGCTTGAAGTTGAAGCACAACACTGTACCCGCAGAGTGACTCACTCACAGATGGTCTGATTCCAATGAACGAGACAAATGAGCCAGATGCCGGGTTATCACGTGACACAAGGTCCTGTGTGGGTTTATGGAAGGAGTCCACAAAACATTTTTAATTGACAGAAAACACATAGCTTATGCAGCTTGTGCAGCTTGTAGCCTGAATTATTTCAAATTAAACTTTTGGGCAGTCTGGCAGGTGTGCAATTCAGGTTGAGAATTCAAAGCCTGTAGAGAAAAATGCCATTAGATGGGAGCTGAATCCAGACTTAACAGCCATCTTCAAAAATAAAAGCATTTTAACATCATTTTGTTTTCTGAGCTCTCAGAAAAAGATCCTGTATTGCACAAGCAAATGATTCACGAAGACAGGAAAGAAAGGAACACTCTGACATAAAAATGACTTGTATTTCCTACATTTTTTACCCTTTATTTAGCTTCAGTATTTGGGTTGTAAACCATCTGTGATCCACTTGTGGTCCTGTGCATAATGGCATGTCCTGGGTGTTCTTTTGGCTGCCAATGTTCTGTTTCTCTCTGTCAGTTCGTCTCTTGGTGCCTTCTCTCCATCTGGCTGCCTCTGTGTTTACTTGAGACCATATCAGTGTGTGACAGTCAAGAGATTAGGAAGAACGAACAACAAGCTGCTCTCCTATAAAGAGCAATGATCATTTAGTCAGAATGACACTTGTTTGACATTAAATCTCAGTTCAGTGTTGCACCCATTGTGTTGACACAAACTGCAGGTATGAAGAAGAAAAAGCTGATTATTTGCACTTTTAAAGCTTTTAAAATCACCCTTTAAACATAATGCACCAAGAAATGTTTGCCAATAGCCTAAATGTGTCCAAGCAAGCAGGCATCCATTTTCTGAGTAATGTTCTCTGCTGGTTGAGTTGTCCAGTAGAGGGCAGCAGAGTCAACCGTGAAGTTTAATTAAAAAAAAAAAAAAAAAAAAAAAAAAAAAAACCTGAAACTCTTCTCATTTTCAGGGCCAAAGTGTTCAGAGGGAAGAAGGTCCTCGGGGATTATGACATTAAAGTGGAGCAGGTAACATACTGACTTTTCTTTTTCGCTATAATCCACCAGAGTAAATTTATGTGAAGGTTAAAATAAACCATAAACATGGCAGGGATGAAAATAAAATTAACACCCTGTTTGATAAAACTCATTGATAATATCTGCACAGATTCTGCTTGTGTAAAGGATAATTTTGAATTGTTGGGATTCCACAGATATCAGATTTTATAATGAAGAATTAATTTGTGGTGTTTTGTCAAACACCAGAAAAACTGTCATCACCAGCTTCAAATGCATTTTTAACAATATTAGGAAAAGTTTCCATCATATTACAGATAAATATATCATGTAGTATGTACATAATACAGTACATACGTGAAAAACTTTCCCTTAAAATATGTTGGTAAATTGCCATTCCTCAGTCAGTTTTAGAGATATTGATGACTGGCTCTGATCCTGAATATAAATTGACCTTTTTTTAATTATTATTTTCACTTGTTATTCTCAGTTTGTATGCATCCTTTATGATGGTCTATAATCATCTTTGTTGTCCACTGTTGTCATCACTCTTTGTTAAAATCAGATCTCTCTTGTAAATTAGTCCCAGAGGCTCAATGGGATTAACCTGTACAAATACAAGTTGAATGAATCCTCAATTTATAGTCAGATTTATACTAACTGTGTCAAATTTGTGTAGAATCTTACCAATCACCACTAAAATAAACTGCATTTTAGCAACATTTCTCTTGAGTCAATGAACAGAGGATGATAATGGAACTTTCAGAAAGTATAATCTCTGGTAATATACTGAAGAGAATCCCATGAGCATGATCCATGAGCTGAACTCAAAGATCTGACCTTATCTACTTAACAAAATGCATTTTTCTTTCAAATATTGTTCACAAATTTGTATAAATTTGTGTTAGTGAGCACTTCTCCATTGTCAAGATAATCCATCCACCTCACAGGTGTGACATATCAAGATGCTGATACAGCATGTTTGTTGTACGGGTATGCCTTAGGCTGACCACAATAAAAGGCCACTCTAAAATGTGCAGTTTTATCACACAGCACAATGCCACAAATGTTACAAGTTATAATAATAACTGTGTTCTGTCTAAATATAAACTGTGTTTATACTGTATTTTAGTTCAGGAAATATCTACAACCAATAAACATGACCACCACAGCTAACTGAGCATAAACCCACAAAAATGGTCATAACCCAGATATTGAGCTAAAGTTTGGTTTGGCAGTAGGTGAGCATTGCCCTTGACACATATTTCAAGCACAATTTATTGTGCAACATCTTTCCTTAAAACTTTGGCAATAACTGTTTGGAGTCAGCCTTATTTGTCTGTTAGCAAAACATCTCTTAAACCTCTGAACAGATTCCAATATAACACTCAGAGCAAAATTATTGTCTTTACAACTGCAACCAAAATTAAAATGACTGAAGTAACAGCTGAGAGTTACAAAGTATTTGCAAACACATACTCTAAACATATTCACAATACTGTATTGTGTGAAACAGTGAATAATATTATTTTCCAAGTTTGACGAAAATGGCTACAACAAAAATATATCTTTGTTTAAAACTCTTAAAGGTCTGACCCAAGATTCCAGACGAACTCTTTTGTGAAAATGTTTAGTGTTACAGTCTTTGCAGAAAATGCGTAAATCTAATGAAAACTGCTGATTAAACAACCAGACGTGAGCACTTTCATTTGTCATCTTTACTGAATGTCTGTGCTGTGAGTGAGTAATCATATATAAAGTGTGGTTACGCTTTTAAAAACCGCTTCAAACATAAAACTCTGTGCGCTGTTCGGCTCGTTTTACGGTCTGTTGTAAAGGCAGCGTGACGCCGAGACTATAAGACATGTCGGTTTCATATTGGTTTGCCTAACTAACCAGCAAACCTATTTGCATCGCTTACTTCTCTTGGAATAACTTTTCTTAAGGGTGTTTTACGTAGAACAGTTTCACATTGAATAGATACTGAATCATAACTCACCACAGAAGCGAAAACATACAACCAGACAAGACAGAAGGCGGCAGCTATGCGTCACACAGAACTCCTCACTGGGTCTTAACCACACCAAAGAGCAGCAGCATACATCATTTATTAAAGCAACTGCACAGTGAGGGTGTGCAGGAAAATAAACCCAGTATAAAGGTGCAAACGTGCACACGCCGGGTGTTGCGCTCATGTTCTGTGAAGCTCGTCATAGGAAAAGTGATTCAGTTGTTTTTATTCTGGCACAAAACATTAGTTGAAACGACAAGTTTATCAGTTGTATACATATTTAAAAAAAAAATTAACCATCTTTTAAATGCACAGATTCATCTGTTTTCTGTTCTCTCCATGCAGGCTGAGTTCTCAGACATCAACCTTGTTGCACATTCAAATGGAACCTGTAATGTGGACATGCAAGTCATGCGGGGCGGCACCAAAGTGGCCAGGTCAGCCTTCTACTGCACACACATGCACACATGCACACATGCACACATGCACACATGCACACGCTCCCCAATTTGTCTTTCTATCTTTACAAGGACTTTGCATTGACTTCCATTCATTTTTCATTTATTTCTATGGCCTGACCCTTATCCTAAACCTAACCGGTACACACCTAACCCATCCTCAATTCACACCTCAGTCTTAAACCTATCACCAGCGGCACTTGTTCTTATGAGGCCCGGGCTTTGGGCCCCATAACCACCTCAATTGACTCCTGTCAATGTGGCAGTGGTTCTACTTAGAGTGTCTCCTGGATAACTGAACTTCTCACCTCATCTCTAAGGGAGAGTCCAGCTAGCCTGCAGAGGTGGCTCGTATCAACGTTCTGTATCCGCAATCTCATTCTTTTAGTTCAGAGTTCATAGGTGAGGGTATGAAACGTAGACTGACTGGTCACCATAATGGACTGGTACAGGGTCCACAATACTGCAGACGCTGCACCAATCTGTCTGTCAAGCTCACGCTCTGTTCTTCCCTCACTTGTGAACAAAAGCCCAGAGACACTTGAACTCCTCCACTTGAGGCAGAACCTCACCTTCAGTCTGAAGAAAGCAGTCCACGCTTTACCAACTGAGGAGCATGGCCTCAGATTTAGAGGATTCCCAAACCTGCCACAAAAAAGCCAATTAAAACAATGCCATTTTTCTTTTACTTGAAGACATTTTGTCACTCACAATAAAGTTTTTTTCTTTTTTAAGTATCTTATTAATTACAACGTGGCTAAGGTACAGCTAAAATTACACTCAGATTGAGTCATTAGAAATTGTCTCTCTCTTAAATTGAAGACATTTGAGTGTAAGAGTAACTCTTTAAACACTAGACTACACCAAGGATGTGGTCTCTCCCCTATTCTCTTCTCTATTTACACAAATGATATTTCATGAAATAGTGAAGGAATGGCTGTTTGTAAATATGTAGATGACATGGCTCTGGTGGCGCACCTGACCGGACATGATGCTCTGTCCCGCTATCAGCAGACCATCCACAGTATTATGTCCTCATGATGTTCTCACTGAACTTGCTGGAGCTGATCGATTCAAAGACTAAGGAACTGCGCTGTGGGGGTCGAGCCCAAACACCAGAAGCATTGTTTGATCCACTGATCATATACAGACAGCAGATGGATGCTTTTAAATACCTTGGCACAGAGATAGACAAACATTTTTTTTCACAGCACACTGACTCAATTTGTAAGAAGGTCCGACAACATCTTTACCTGCGGAGGAAACTAAAAACCTTTCATCTCCGCAGGAACACTCTGACCTTGATTTATAAATCCCCGATTGAGTCCATTTTAACTTTTAACATTTCAACCTGGTTCAACCACATTAATGTAAATCAGAAAGCTAAATTACACCAAATAATTAAAGTGCAATAACTGGCTCACCTCAGTCTCCCCTGTCAGACATTTACAGTGATTAAGAAAGCCACCCTGATCACAGAGGACCCCTCGTATCCTCTACACAACTGCTCCCAGATGTTTCCATCAAACAGGAATTACCAAGTCCCGCTGGCCAGGCAGAATACTTACAAGAAATCATTTGTATAATCTGCAATAATGTTTTTAAGCAAAGCTAAGTAGACACATCTAAATGGTGTTAACTAATGGTGATAATGTGGTTTTTATTATGTTCTATTGTTGGTTCTTGTGCTTGACGAATGTAGAACGAGTCAAAGGAGAATTTCTGCCGCAACTGTGGCAGACAATAAAACAAAAATCTTATCTTACACATCAGACTCTAAACTCCAGTAAAATGCTGTTTTTGTGTGTTTTGTTGATCACAAAAAAGTTGCTTGTGTTTCTTAGAAAACCGGCTGAATTCAATCATAAAAATCTTTACCAACTTAAATGAATTCTACAAACCAACAACAATATCCTCAAACCAGCTCAGAAGATCTCTGTACAAACGTACACCACGCATCGCAAAGACTCAAAGTCTGAATTTCAGACGGACTCAGACCTCAGCGTCCTGGCTGGAGACTGGCAGCAGTTAAACAAGACTACAACTCCCACAGCTCAGCTCAGCAGCAGACAGGAAATGAAGCAGCAGCGCCAGTCCGATCATCTGCATCTCAAAACTGAGCTTATGCTTCATCAGCATCGAGGTCCACACGTGCTCTTGCAAACAACAAATGCAAATTACTTACAAATTACTGGGGGAATTTGCTAAAGATGATGTGCAGTCATGCTTCGATTAGCAAAGAGTTTATAACAATCATCCGCCCTGAAGGAGAAGAACAGAGCAGTTTATTATTTTGGAAGCCCCATGGAAGTTCCTCTCAGATCTCCAGTGTTGGAAAGTTTCCTCGTCCTCCCTCATGCTCAGGCTTGCTGTGAAGAAAATCATTAATAATGCAATATAGACGTGAGTCTTGTGTGTCTGACTTTAGTCTGGATTTTTTTTGGACCTTGACGTTCCCAACTACCTACATTTGTCGCAGTAATTGCGTCGTGTTCATCGATTCTAAGTCACAATAGTGATTTGTTAACTTCTCCGTGACTGCATGTTGCTTAGTAACCTCCATGTTGCCTCCGAGCTGTGTCGGCACACAATCGACAACTTTCCTGTCTTCGCTTGTCCTCAACTCGTTCACTTATGTTTGTTCCTGGAAATACCATGAAAATAGGCAAAATGTAAAACTATTGTAAAAGTGAGTTATTTACATTTTAAAGAATCATCACAGGGGTCACCTGAATGCAGTCTGCACACTTTGACATCACTGGACTCTTGCTGAGTTTGTCTCAGCAGCAGTCTTGGAGCCATTTGATCATCTCTTCATGCACGCTTGCTTTCCATCTGCTCAGCCAGATCAAATTTCACAAATACGGCCACTGAAAGGACTTAGATGGAAAGAGATCTGGTAACTATTTGGTTAGGTCTTTACTTTCTGTTTGTTCAAGAAATAATCTGAGACGTATTCAACATTTCATGTGATGGAAACAAATCTGAGTCCTTGAAATTCAGTCATTTTTTAGCACATTTTTAGAGAGAGCCACCAAAAAATAGTGAGTAAATATTCATTGTAGACTTTATTTAGTTCAGATAAGCACATTTTTTTTGCTTTAGTGAGCACTATACACCATCTTTTATTTGTGGGGGAAAAAATTCACAAGTTTTATTGAAGTATTTGTCTGTTGTGAAGAATGATTTGGAGAGCCCTTTAGGGATTTGCTCTTCCTCCTCAGCTTGTTACACAAAAAGCTCCCACATGTTCTGGTACGTACATGTGGACCTCCAGCTCTGATGACAAAAAGAAAATGTACATTTTTTCTAAATGTTGTTACTTTTTGATGATTTTACTATGGCCCCAAAACTGCCTCACAGATATTAGAACCTATTAAAACCCTTTGTATTTTGTGAAGCAGGTAACATTGTAAAATGACAGCGTTTTAAGGATCTGAATGTTTGTACCTGTAAGTCTATTTTAACAATAAAAAATGTCTGACATTTGCTTTCAATTTAAGTATTGATTTTACCAAAAGTACCAATAATCTTAGCACAAATATCAATTTCACCAGGACTGAAGTGGCCTTTTCTTGATACCATAGAGAGCTTCATTATTAAACAAAAGATATTTTGTTAAAATCGTCTTCTAACAGCTTAAGAAATTAATTTTTCTTTATTAAAAAAGTAATTTAAAAACAGTAATTCAAGAGCCTTAAAACCTTCAAAACTGCAATGAAGTTAAAAAAAAAGTTAAATGTAAAAAAATATTAGGATCAAAGTCATGATTTATTTGCAGCAGTCATTTATTTTCATCCACCCATCTGACCTTCATATTTAAGTTGACATATATTAATGGTTTGGTTAAATAGATAATGTTTTACATGACTGTTTTTAAAGTTCAACTCAAACAATAGTTTTATCTTTCATAAACATCTCCAGCAGTTGTTTGGCTGGCTGGCTTGAAAAAAGCATTGGCCAAACCAACAGCCAGTATCGGTTCTTACACTGCATCTTTTTCTGTACGCAGCTCATCGTTCACTGTCTGTGACATTTCTCACCTCTGTCTGCGTTTCTGCTTCTCCATCGTTGCATCACCGTCACACTCACACACTGTGACAGCAGGGAAAACAACAGAAGTCATGGCAGATCACCATCAACGTTTCATGCAGCAAATATCGTTTTGACCTCAACCCGCTGTTCAAAAATGACTTTTCTTCCTCCGTTGCTGTGGTTTTTACAGCTGAAGTGGAGTCATTGAAATCATGGGCTGAAGAAGTAAAACCATAAAGATCTAACCCTCTGCCTCTTAATATCTATATTTTTTAATGTTGCAGATTCATTTCTCATTTCCTCTAAAGTTTTAAACACATAGTTCTTCTGCAGTGCATGTTTTATTTTATATATTTTTATTCTTTCTAACTGTTATTTTGAATGTTTGGCTGCAGTGGGCCACCTCAGTGACACGTGTCACCAGCAGCGTGGTCTCACCGTCCAGAGATGGACGCGGTTACGGAACAGCAGGGGTGTCAAACTCACTTACAAAAGGGGGCCAAAATTAAAACCTTTTTTTAAACTAAGGGTCAAATTCAGAAACTACATTAACTCAAATTAGATATCCAACATATTTTCTTGGTTACAGGTTCCTCAACAAGAGTTTGATTGGTCTCGTTATTTTCTCTGATATGCTTTCAACATCATAACCAATGATTACTGAAAAAAATGGGCCAGATAAGATGTCAACAAGGGCCACATTTGGCCCCAGGCCTTGAGTTTGAGGCATATGTGAGGGTTGCAGAACTTCTTCCTTTCTCTCATTTACTTCCAGCCAGAGACAAATTGCAGAATGAACTTTTGGTTTGATACTCTGTAATTACAAAGCCAGAGTTTAGCTCTGTCTATCACGGCGTGCTAAGATTCATAACTGGCTGTACCATACTCATCATTGCACCCAGTATTCACTGGTTAACTGGTCATCTTTAACTTCACAGAGACTCTCTCTGGGTGAGAGAATAGCAGGTTTTTTTTTTGTTTGTTTGTTTGTTGTTTGTTTGTTTTTTTTCTTAGCCGCTCATAAACCTCGTTTGTGCTCTTAAGTAGCACATCATTTCATCTTTAAATCACTTCTTGGTCTGTTGCCTTCATATATCTCCTCACTGCATGAGTGCAGCTACAGCGTGCGCTCCCAGGACATTATTACCTGCAGTGTTCCCTCAGTGATGACTGAACTAGGCAAAAGGGCCTTCTCCTACTCAGCTCCTGTTTCCTGGAATATCTTGCAAAAAAATCTGAAGCTCTTAATCTTGACCTCTCTAAGTGGCTTCAAACTTCTGCTAAGCTCATGGCAAAAACCAATGCAGACATGTTCCTGTTTTTAGTTTTCTACTTCACTTTACAACCTAGCTGTTTTTTAAATATATAATTTACTTTCAGCAATTTTTCCCAATGTATATGCTTTATTTCATGATTGTCTACTGTTGTCATCAAGGTCTCTCTTGTAAACGAGGCCTTGAGGCTCAATGAGACTAGATAAAGATAAAGGTTGAATGAAAAGTTATAAATGTCATATCACATGATTTTACCTGTAATTGACAGAATTCATTGAAAGCCCCTCAGTGTTCTTTATATAGTATCATAAACTATCACATGAATTTAACAGCAGGAAAAGAAGCAAAAATTAGTTTTAACAATGCAGATAAAGCTTTTTTTTTTTTTTTTAACTTGCACTAATTACATGATCGCGTTAGAATTTAAAATCATAACAAATGTAGACAATTTACTGTCTAACAAGGTTGAGTCTGGTCCTCTGGGCAGATTCTTCTTTGTTGAAACATTTCATCTTTTATCTAAAAGACTTCTTCAGTCTCATGAGCAGCACCTTCTCATAGTGGATCAACCACCTGTGTCCAGAGGACCAGACCCAGTCGTATTAGATTTATCTACCTGGATTATTGAGGACACTTTAATCTGTGTTAAACCACAAAAATAACTCATTTTAGGATTCTGTATGAGACACAACATTTTTGATTTAGCTATGTAAATATGTGCTGATTTAATCGTCTTTATTTCATTCAGGTCTTTCAGGCCCGACTTTATCCTGGTTCGTCAGCACGCCTTCAGCATGGCCCAAAATGAGGATTTCAGGAACCTGATCATTGGTCTTCAGTATGCAGGCATCCCTTCTGTCAATTCTCTGGACTCCATCTACAACCTCTGCGACAAACCCTGGGCTGTGAGTCCTGTTTGCAGACCAAATGAAAACCTGAATGTATTCAGGTTTTTAAACTATGTATTAGTATTATTTATTTTTGAGATTTCAGGGATGTGATTTAATTCTAAGCTTTTACTCTCATTTGAATCTGAAATAGCTGCAGCAATGATTTACACTCAGTAAACGTGACAAGTTATAAATCGTGTTAAAGTCTGGAACTGCGTGCAGCTTTTCTGTTCTTCTGTCTTTCAGTTTTCTCAGCTGATCAATTATCAGAAGCGGTTGGGTGCAGATAAGTTCCCTCTCATCAATCAGACGTTCTACCCCAACTACAGGGATATGGTAAAATTACTTTATCTTAAATTATTTCCTTAATTTTGTCAAAGAAAGCCATAAACAAACTTCAAACATGCACCTAATTCACTGTAGTCCTTCAGCTACTTCCTAAATGTGTTTTATTTTGGTGAAACAAATTCAAATCACAGCACAGAGAGAGGTACTGAAGTGCTTTTTCATTTAGCAAAAATTCTTGGTGCTGTTCAAAAGCTGGAACTCTATGAAAACAAATCATACTTTATAGGTTGTGTTATTATATAGAAATGAAGTCTTCTTTCAGTGTGTTTTTTTATTTCTGCTTGGACTTTTATTGTGTTTAATTTTATTCACAGAAGAGAATCAACAAAGCAAACATGGCACACTCTTCCATTTAGACATTTTATATACAACTGGATTTTTTGGTACATGGAGATAGAAAAATCTGTGACAGAAAAAAAGACATAAATACAAATACAAACATTTACTTTCAGTATAAAACAATTAAATTGTTTAAAACTTCGTTAGAGCCATTAATTATAATGCATTTTTATCTTGTGAAACGATTTTAAAAAATCACTTTTGAAAATAAATGTCGTTGCTGTTGTCGACCTGCTGTAAAACAATACAAGTTATAATGCATTTTAATTTGTAGGACCTTAAGACAGAAGTCATTTCAGGCTGAAGTCTTTTAAGAAATGAGTCTTTATACTGAACAACACTTCATTTGTTACATATCCTCATTCTTCAAGGAGTTTTAAAAAAACTTGCCCTGTTCTATCATTTCCTCTAAGGAGGAAAGGCTTCTCTTCTACATGTGGCAGTGCTGTTGTTTAAACGCTTGATTAGATTTTTGGCACAAGAAACAAGACAGAGTTCAACCAAGGGCACTAAGATCAGAAAAATCACAGTACAACAGCCACTATGCTATGAGAAAAGAGCTGATTAGCCAAGAAAATGTTAATTTTTGTAGAAATACAATATTTACAAACTCAAGATCCTTGAGATAAAACTGGGAACAATGAGACGTGCCAGAATCAAAGTGATATAGATTTTTGTGTGACATTAGGTGAACTTTAATAACTGTAAAACATCTGATGTTGCTTTTCTCTGTGTGTAGAGTGCAAAGGTTTTCAGAACTTTAGATGGACCACTATTTGTTTCACACATTTACTATATTTCTGTCCAAACTTCACTGTGCACACTCTAAAAAAATTAAAATAGCAATAGAATCGTTGAGAGTTTTGTAATCCCAAACATGATCAGACCTTTTGTAAATAGCTCATAAAATGTTGTCAGTTTGGAGGAATGATGTTTAATTCTGACCTGAGTGACAAGCTAATTGCTAGTCCAGGCAGGGCTCGTGAACTGCTATCATCTTCAAAGAATACTTTATAAAGATTCATGTTGCTTTCAGTTTTACATCACACAGTTCTCCGCATTAAAGTCCACAGTTACTTCCTAACAGATGCAGCAGCAGCTAGCTGTAGCACATCAACTGCAGCCTGGGCCACTTCCAGCATGAATATCCTAGTACATGTATTTCTAAAACTAGCACCAGTCTAAAGCTTTTAAAACTACTGTTTATATAAACCACTATGCACATTTTAAAAATAGAGATGTTTTATGTCGGCGGCAACCCTCTTTGATTTTGACTCTGCTGGGAAAAAAAAAATCTGTTATTCATTAATTTGGTCAGAATTAAACTGGGGCCATTTAAAGAACTACAGTGGTCCCTTGCGGTTCATTTTTCGCAGACTCGCTCTATCACTGTTTTTCAAAGTAAGACTGGACATGACACATAATTGGCTGATTGATGGTTGAGCCACACGATCAGCATGGATTTTTTTTAAATTTAAAATAAATTATTGTAAATGATTTAGTACATGTGTGCAGCCCACAGCTGTGGAAGAAGCTTCCTCCTGCAGCTGATCAGCTGATCTCCATGCAGAGCGGAGAAGTGGGCGTGGCCAAGAGTGCAGCCAGAGGCAGAGAGCTGAAATCATGATATGCTGTGCTCTTTTAGAGAATTTAGAAGCATTGTTTAGAATATTGCAAGAGTGTGGGAAGAGTTTAAAATGACTTTCTATACTACTGTATATATATACTTTGCGGTTTTTCACTGATCGTGGATCTTCAGGGTATAGATCCCCCACAATAAACAAGGGACTACTGTATCCATGGGTAGGATTTTAGTTGTGCATTGTCTTTCCACAGAACATCATTTTAAATCACCTAAACAAAATACAAAAGCAGTTTTGCTTAAAAATTAACAATAAATAGCTTTTCATTGTTGTATTTTGAACATTGCTTTAGAGTTAGTGTCTACAACTTGTGCACAGTGCTGTCAAGTATTTATGCTCTCATTTGTTTTAGCAATCATGTGTAAAATAATTAAAAATATGCATATTACACCAGGATGTGTGGGCTGGTGATTGCAAAGATGCTGGAATCCTGGTGCATGAAGCACAAACTGCAAGGTGGTGGCAAGAAATCCTGTTTAGTATATTTTGTAGAGCAACTTAACAAGATTCTTGTACATATTTCACAAATCAAACCACCACATAACCTATTGTACTTTACACATAAACATTATTAGGGTCCTCCACATTTGTTAAAGGAATGTAGTGCAAGCATTCAGCCAGGTGTGAAGGATTTGCTGCTATTCTCGTTCTGTAACAGCAAGTGAATGTGTAAAACTGTGAAAATGAGTCAGGAAAGCTCGAAAGCCCTGCAGTCTGTGTTTTCTCCTAATGTTGAAGCAAACGCCTGAACTCTACGAACAAAAAGCTTAGTGTCAGATTTCCCCTTGCATTAAAAAACTGGCCTTGTCGCTTTTATTTTTCTGTTTATTTTTCAATTTTTTCATCTGCTTCGTTCCATTGCTGAACGAGAGTGTGTCCAATTTACAGATCAGGGGTCACTCATGTCTAAGAATTCTTTCTCAGGTGGAGGCCCACCCCAGTACCAGCTACAGCTCATGTCTGATCGGCGGATGCAGGCGTACTGCCGAGCCTGCTCCCCGTTTAGACTGTTATCCAGCAGCCAATCCGTCCACAAGCACTCGTTCTCTCCTGTAGATGCACAGGGCACTGTGTAGCATGTGTTGATCTGACAAAAGAAGACAGATCCATTCATTTTTTTTGTCAATTTCAATAAATTTGTGCTCTAAATATAAATTTAGCTCTTGATTGAATAAAAACAGGTTTAAAAAATAACACTGCATGAATGTTTGTGCCAAACTGGAACAAAACTCACAGCGAGGAAAAAAAAAAAGAAGTAATCCCTTAACTAAAAAAGTTGTTTTTAATCAAATATCATGAGCACACCTTCAAGACAAAAACGTAAAAAAGCTAAATGTGAATAAACAGGTGTACTCACTCTGCATTCACAGCCCATCTGGTATCTGTAGTTCAGGTTCTTTCTCTGTGACAGCGACAAGTTGTCCCACGACTCCACCAGGTCGCACTGACCAATGGAAATCCTCCCATCGCTCCACATGCTTCCTGGTGACACACAGCACATAACCACAGGTTAGTTTCATGTTTAGTCAAACAGGTCGCTGAAAAGCCAAACAGGTTTAAAATGTTAAATTTAAATTTTGATTGCTGACACAGTTTTAGATCTATTAGAATCTAATTGTGTAATTCAACTTTGCATGATTTGACCTTTCACCTATAAATATAGCCACATACTCGAGCATGTGAGCATATGCAGCATGAAAAGGTTGTGTTCTCCTTTTCCACAAACATCAAGTTAATTTAAGCTAAACAGCTGTTGACAAGAAGACAATTAAGCTACTCTTCAATTCAATTCAAAAATATTTTATTAATCTCATAGGGAAAATGTAACTCATCATCCTGGATTCATTAAGGAGTTGTCATAGATGCTGATGGCTGTGGGCAGGAAGGATTAGTCGTTTCCCCCCCAAAAAAGTACAATGCAAGGAAATCTGGTCAAAACTCACTTTTCTGCATATTCCATTTGCTAAAACGCAGGCGCACTGTTTGCAGTTCATTTTAATGTTGAAAGTGCAATCAAAGTAATAGTGGTTGCAGTACCTGAGAGCAGATAACCTGCTTTGTTGTTGGAGTCCAGTTTGACTCCACACAGCGAGGAGAAGACTGGAGTGTAGACATACTGGATATCTTTGGCTTGGTCAAAACCTTTAAACATCTGGAGACATGCAGGGAAATAAGTTCCTGGTGTGATTTATTAGCACATCCTGATGTAAATTAAATGTAGCATGTTCAAAGACAGGAGTGGATCAGCACGTGCATCTGATAGTTCTCAAATATTTTTCTTACAAAGCTTCAAAATTTAAGCTACATCAACAGGATAATATTTTATATATTTTACGACTGATTCTAATCTTGTTAGATAGCTCTCCATCCTCCATCTTATTTACCCACTTCTTGTCCATCACAGGGCCACCTAAACAAACAAACAACCATTCAATCTCTCAATCACAACAAGGGACAACTTAGTTACCATTTATCCCAACATACATGTTTTGGTCTGTGGGAGGAAACCGGAGTACCTGGAGAAATCATGAGGGGAACATACAAACTCCATCCAAAAAGGCCCCAGACCGAGAGACGATCCTGAGACCTTCCCTCTAAGAGACGGCAGCTCTGACCACTGCTCCACTGTGCCTCTAATCCTGTTCAATAGTCTTTATTAAATGTATAAAGTCAAGTGAAGCTGCACTTTAGCAGATTGAAAACAACCTGTTTAAATTGTTTTTCTTGTCTTTGACATTGAAGACAGGAAGTAAAAAAGAGGCACAACTTGATCTGAAATAAGGGACTCTGCACATCAGTGATGTTGCTTTCATGGGGTGTGAAGTGCCTGGTTGCAGCATCACATACGTACTGTTCACGCCTCGTGGCACCTAATGCACAACGAACCTCTGAGTAAACCCTGCAGCTCACACGGTAAGAGCGGTACCCACAGCTGCTGCTGCCATTCACACGACCCACCTTGATCATTTTGATTTCGTATTGGATCATCTTCATGTACGGTGAGGAGCTGTTGCTAGGCGACACAATCTTTTCTCCAGAGATCTTTGCCCTTATCACTGTTGGGGGAAAAGCGCAAACAGAGAGATGAGATAAACTGAACTAAATGGGCAAATAAACATGAGAGGTAAAATAAGAGGATGTGAAATAAATGCCAGAGGGGGGCAAACTATCCAGGATAGTTTTTTTTTTTTGTTTTTTTGTTTTCACAGCGAATGCATAGATTTATAGCTACATGGACCAATGTGTGTCGTTTGCTCTCCGTTCTTTTCTCTCTTTTTGTTTGTCACTCCTCTTCCTCCTCACACAGACAGTGTCACAGCCTCTCAGTAGTGATACAGGATGTGTCACTCTTTTCCTCTGGGAGGAAATTCAAAACCCTCATAGAATAACAAGTAGCTTGGTTGCGCGCTCCCGACTAACTCTGTACACGCAATTACACTTTGATTACAATTTGTGCATTATAGACACATGAACACACACCACACAGTTCAAACTCTGCCAACCCAAATCTTAATATGGTTTCATTTTTAGCTACTTTTTTATGTTTAGCTTTTTTTTTTTTTTTTCTTTTTTTTTTTTTTTTTTTTTTTTTTTTTTTTTTTTTTTTTTTTTTTTACTATTTTAGCTCCTTTTCCCTTCCACCAAACACTTGTTATCTGCATTTTGGACATTTGCATAACGCTGTGAGTTATGAATAAAGACAACGTGAATTTGTTATAAGCTCCTCCCACCAGCAAATAGCCAGCCCTCGCTCAGTGACAGTATTTAAACACAATAATGAAGCAACTGTAATTTTCTGCCTCTTGAGTTTTTGTTGTTTTATCTGCATGCATGATAAAAATGGAAGCGTTAATATTTAGCTTCGGCAGATGCAACACAAGGATGTACCCTGGTAATAAAATAAAATGTATTTTCTGACACGCCCTGACTCATTTACATACATTTGTGGGGTGTTACATCTGATTTAGGGCTGCAGAACATTAGTAAAAGTTGCAACTAGGAGGGCTCTTGTTAAATATTAGAATCAGTTGCAATAAATCAGCCTCTTTTTCTATTCTTTTATTGTGTCTCCTATCACACTGTCAGCATCTCAGAGACAAGCTGTGAGAGAATAGCCACTTTGCAAATATGAGACACTATTGGTCTGCAGAGTGAAAATGCAAGACCTTCGGAATACATTTGGAAATGATTTATTGTAGTTTAAGTAGTCATTTCAAATAATGATTTCACACATATCATTATAACAAAAAATAATTACCCATTGCTTGCCCCTTGTCTAATCATTAAAGTGTTAGGGTAAAAGTACAAATGTACAATAAACAATTGCTTCCCTTCACAGCATTTTACATGATGTGACAATAAAATATATAATTGAGCAAAAACTAATGTTTATAAATGACAGAAGCTGTTTTGACTGGTCATTAACGTGCTTTTTCATGGGACCAGTGGCATATGTTTTATTTATGTGGAGATTCTGAATATTTTGTTGTGCTTGTTGAATTTTGTCGCAGCAACACAGTCTCATTTTTCACGACAACAGTCCAGGTCTATTTACATTCTGTACATCTTCAGCTCTTTGTAATTACTACAATTCCTCTGTATAATTTCTACAAAACAAACAGCAGCAGATCCAGCTGAAGATTGTTCTGGTCATTTAGCTTTACAGTATTTTAGTTTTGAGTATTATTACTGGCATTTTAAACCTAGCAGTTAATTCAAGCAAAAATTTAAAAAAGCAAATGTATTGTGATAACATGTAGCTTGATTTGATATTTCTAAACTCTCACGTACACATTTGTTCTGTGTAAGAGAGAGAAGTTGTAGATGAAAACGTGTGAGATGGATAAAGTGAAGGGAAAAGCAAAGAATCAGAAGTGGGTCAAGTAAAACTGTGAAGGACAAAAGTATTAGCAAGTGGGAGCGGCAGAGTGAACCTCACACAGAGATTAGCAAACCACCCACTTGGTTTCTCTTTTGGGTCATCACATAAACTACACCAAGGTTTTTGTGTGCTGGTAGGAGGAACTCAGCTTGTTCTGCGAAATTAACTCAGGGAAAACTGAGATGTTTTGTTTGTTCAGCACCACATTAGATATAAAGGTGGACAAAAGCCAAATATCTGGGTGTATTGAATTACAAGGTTTAAAACAAATTATACAGGGGTTTTGTCTTGCAATGTTAAGCAGCTTGTTTATATTTGTTATTTTAGTGCATTATTCAATTCTTATGGATTCAATACCGTGTGGCAATGCATTTTGTAGAGACCTGGCTGTATTCTTCATTAGGTTCTACAATATTCAACTGGTGGCCCGGGGGCTAAATCAGGCCTACGGATGAACTCAGTTGGGCCCACCAGTGGGTTCATTTTTAAATAAAACTAGATTTTAAACCATAAAACAAACATAATGACAGAACTGCTTGATGTTCAGCCACTGACCTCTTGGCTTTCAGTAACTGTGCCCTCTGAGTAATTTAGTTGAATAGCCCTGATCTACAACATCTATAAATTATATTTTTTAAATAACAGATGATAGATCAAATAATTTTTATGTTGTTTGTTTTACTGCCTGATCAAACCTTGACATTTAATCCCTCCTACAAATATTGTTTCTTTGTGTGTCTTAAAAATGATAATAATAATAAAGTGGTATATTTAGTTTCAGAATACTGTAATCTTTAAACTATAGTTCACAATATATTTTACAGCTAAAATTGTAAACAATGCTAAAAGCAGCATCAATATTTTTGTGCTGGGGATATCTTAATTTACTCATCTGCAAGTTTCTAAAAATTATCATTCACTGAAGTTCGATGACTGGTTGAAAGCTTAAATGGCCTGGATGATCAATTTTGAACTCTAATACAACCAAGATTTTGCTTTTGGCTTCAAAATTCTCTGAAATAAACAGGTTTTAAAAAACAGATTTCCATTAATAATTTGTGGAATATTGACATTATTTGTACCATTAATTGTATTTTATCTCATCTGTGTGTCCAAATCACTCCCTGAAAATGATCGAGGTGACTCTAAATGCTGATGTAAAAGCACAGACTGGCAGAAATCCCATTTCTCATGCACTGGAAGATTATCTCATTTCACATTGGCATCTTAAAAATGACCAAAAAAAAAAATGCAACAAAAATAAATGATTTGAAACTCTTAATGCCCAACATTCATCACATCTAAAATATATTTTGGTACTTCATTACTTTGTGAGAATACTCAGTGTACAGGCCTACTGGAAGACATAATTTGCAGTTGTAGCGTTAGCATTTCAAAATGGCTAAAAATAAATATTTACACTTCAGTTCCATAGTAATTTGGTCAAGACTACAAAATTAATTTCTGTGACAAATCTCAATCAAATTAGATTTTGTTATTGTCTGAACAAAGTACATGCGACAAACACAACCTTCAAAGTGTTGATGTTGTGAACCATGGGCTTCTCTTCCCAAATAAGCAGGGTGTAGAAGTTTGTTACGTTGGGTGGTGCCAGCATGGAGTGTGAACAGGTCACATATCGTGAAGTGATGCTCAGTTACCATCATTTGTTTTGAGCATTTCACTTCAGCAGCCAAATGTAGGAGAAAAGGCAGGGAAACCTTTCAATAATTAGACAAGACTAGTTCGAGGTCCATAACAATAATTATTGATTTACAGACGGGTTCTTCTTCTTTTTGGATTAATTAAATTCTAGTATGACCAAGATGAATATATACTGAAATGAGATGTTATTATATTTGACCCATCAGAAATGCGGTCATTTATTTAACAGAATCAAATTATAACATCATAACATTTACACATAATTGGCTGATTCATT
>JARVGQ010001639.1:20815037-20826467 GCA_031762355.1 Hypsolebias martinsi | reverse complement strand
TGAGGTGGAGGAGGATGACTCGCTGTGGCGACCCCTGAAAAGGGAAAAGCCGAAAGAAAAAGAAGAAGAAGAAGATGTACGTATGTTCTGACTTGCGTCAAATTCGGTTTACGCCGCCGCCGTGAGAGCGGATCTAAGTCGTAAGTCGAGGACTACCTGTATATTGCTTAATCAACACAACCTGAATACACAATGTCGGTCTCGTTTATGACATCACATGGATTATGGATATATGTCTCACCCACATATCTTAAAGTTACCATTACACCTTTGTTTATGCGTTACACGTTCACAGTGGTTATAAATGAAATGTCATTTCCTGAAGAAGAAAAAAAGCATCTTTAAATTCAAGTGGAAAATGTCAAAAATACTTGAGTCCAACTTTTTACAACAAGGAAAATAAGCTTTTTATGGAGAGTTGGGGATTACGTGTACGCACGCACAATGTGTTTGACAAAATATTGCTAAGTGGCTGACAGGACGAATGCTGCAGTGACTTCACTGAGTGACAAATCTTAAAGTCAAGCCATTTATTGTATCCAGAAGCAGAGGAGTCAAAATGTTACAATTTGACCAGCCTGCTTGCTGGTAATCACTGTGGGTTTCTATCAAGGCACTATGAAGCATGACTAATGTGGGATAATGACAAAATCTCCAAAAGGAGACAAATGTTTGAAAGGTTGGACGAAAATAAAGCTGGTTGGTAATAGATAAAAAATGAAACTCTTACATTAAAATGGGAAAAAGCTGTAGTTGGAGTTTAGAGCACTTGATGTTCGTCTACAAGACTGAGCTGTTGAAGAGTTGTAAGCTCAATCATCCAGGTAGAAAACAACAAAAAGGTTAAATCATGTCATCTGGACCAGTTTCTTGGAGTGAGAAACGTTTTGTCTCCCATCCAGGGGACTTTGTCCGTCTGTGGCCTGCCAACCAGATCTGTCCCATAGGTTGCCTTCACTGTCTCAAGCCAACCTCCTGTTGAAATCTCAGAATAGGCTTTTAACACGTGGAAAACACCCAAAACAATCCATCACCATGTACAACAATCAAATGTTTTAGGCCAGATGGCCAACTTGCTACTCACAAAAACAGCCTGAGGACAACCAAGGCCAGGCTATTGAGTTTGTATGAGTCCATCAACTCAAAATGCATAGCAAGTTAAAATGTGCAGGACTCTTGTTGCCTCTCCACAAATGCATTTTAACATCATTTATTAAGTTGCATAATGATCCGCACAAAACTCTGAGTCCAATTTTATCCCAAGCTTTGGTTGTTAGCCATGAATAGCTGGACCAAAAACTATAGGCAGTGGTGCTGCAAATATGCTTAGAGTCTATGTATTGTTTAAGGGTCAATAAACAAGCTTGTAATTAGTTGTGGACCAGCTGTTAAAACAGGAAACCTAATTTAGTGGTGCTGGCTAGCATGTCTTTGGGTGGGCATGAGCTCAAAACACATTTAACTTGGAGCGCAGGCATGGCTGAACAAGTGACGAGACAATGATAAACTCCTCTGGACAGGAGGACTTTGTAAAAGGCTCTAAAGTTTATTGCTGTAATTTAAAATATGATAAGGTAAGATAGTTAAATTTTGAGACAATCTGAATGTCAGAATGAACATTTTATAGAGGTTTAATAAGACACCTACTGAAAAAGCTTAAATCTAATATGTCCTATAATCATGCTGAATGCTGTCTTGTTCTTCTAATGATGAAAATTGTTTGTGCTAGCCCTCTTAGTAAATAGATGTTAAATGGACTGTACTTATATAGCACCTTTCTATCTTATCAAGACACTCAAACCACTTTACAACACAATCTGTGCCCTCGTTTACCCATTCATACAGCACTCTACTAGATCTAAAGCTGAACAAATCAATCTAAAGAGCCTAATCAGTGCTTTTAGATCACATTCATACACTGACGGGACACACATCAGAGGCAATGAGGGGTTCAGTGTCTTGCCCAGGGACACGTCAATGTGCGACTGCTGGTGGATTAGAACCCCCAACTCTTGTGTTGGAGCTGTGAATTGGAGCTTGCATTAGGGCAGCTGTGTCTTCATCCCTCTGTCTCCTGAACTCTTCAAGACAAACAGGTTGCATTTAGGTCACCGGCAGCAGAACCTGAAGTCCAGCATCCTGGGTCAACTCTTGAAGCCATTCATCTCCCATAGGGACTTTGTTGCCTTTTACACTTAAAAAGGCTTAAAACAGAGCAGAGGGGGATACAGACGTCCAGTTTTGTCTGTGACTTCTTGAATTACAAAACATATGGAATATTTGCTCAATGACCTGCAAAGCATTACTGGCTACTGCAGCTTTTTATAAATATCTTTATTTTTCTGTAAGAATCCCACTTGTCATCTGGTGTGGGCAAAAATTAAACCCTATGTAAGTGATTCAGGCTGACCCTAAAGGACCATGTCAGCTATGTGGTGCTGTATTTACCTAATGCTAAGTTATGATAATAATACATTTAATTTGTTAGTGCCTTTAGGACACACAATGATGTTCTGCAAAAGTAAAAACAATACAATACAAAATCATATTGAATAAAAGACTGGATGAAGAAGAATGAAAGATGTATGTGTTTATATATGTAGTGCTTTATTTGAGCTGTAAAAACTAGTAAAGCATTCCAACATAAAGCAAAAACCAACAGTTTGACCACAGTTTGTGATTATTTGGTTGTGTCTTTTGTTACAGGTTGTGGGTTCATCTATGCAGCTGATTGGTGATCATCAGGCGGAGGATCGTCAACTCATTTCTGAGGTGGTGCTGGCTAAGATGAACCAAGTGCTGCCAGTCAGGTCATCCACTGCTTCCCGCTCATCTGTCCGCTCCCCACAAGGCCAGAAGCCAACAACTGTGCAACCCCAGCAGGTGACAACTAAAATAATTGTGCATTGACACTCATGCATATTAACTTTATATTTTTTTACCATCCCATGTTTAAAAATCATATATTATCTTATCTAATATCTTCAAAGAAATGTCATATTTTACACTCTCTTTCTCTTTTTATTCATTTTTTTCTCCTGCTGCTGCTTTTACCAGAGTGGTTCGGTTAAGGAAGGACTGACAGATCCAAACAGGAGCTCAGGCCATCGTCCTCAAACTCAAGGTGGTCTAAACTGTGTCAAAAGTTCAAGCACTGCAGCTGAAGGCTGGAAACATGCTTAGGAAACCCTGTCTGAACAAATCAGTTATCACTCTGATGTCTCACAATTTCAAAATCATTCTCTGCTAAAAGCAATATTGCCTTAAAAGTCGTGCAAACCTCTATAATTCATAACCTTTTTTGAGCTCAGCACATCTTGTAACTTGTCTTTTCTGTCACTAGCATGTGAAGAAAACAAAGCAACACAGCATTTCTAGTTTAAGAACAACACATAAAACATGCAAACAATAAAGTCAATTATTTCTTGTTAACACCATAGACTGCGTTCATCTACTACTGAACTCTAAGTTTTTAAACACCACGTATACATTTTGACGTCTACACGTGCCAGCATTCAACAATTAGCAGTGGTAAACAGCTAGCCTCGAGCTGTGGACGAGTCACTGATTTAACTATGAAACAATTTGAAACTGAATTTGCAAACTAGCTTTACGTGTTGCACTTTCTTAGCCATACTGCTGTTGTTTTTAATATTCAAATCAACACGAGTCTGTGAATTACAGAATATTAGATGTGCTAGTAGGCAGATGTTTTCATTCCACACAGGTTTTGCCAGCTGTTTTCTTTTGTGTGCTACACAAAGCTTACACACTACTGTACTTACATTAATGTTTCATGTGTGATGAGAAGTACTGTGTTCATGGTCTTTGCAAGAAAACACACAAATGCTTTTTCAAACACTTCCTATGTTATGTTGGGTTGTGTTATGTTGTGTTTGATATGTTATGTTTTGAGGCTGAAGCTTCTAGTTACATATCCTCCAGGAGCAATTTGAGATAAGCTGGCCTGTCCAAGGCCAACGGGGAGTCCAAATTCAGATAAACAACAATTGTTTGGTTCGCCAGACCCTGTTTTCTGTTTGCCTTCAAATTCTGCTGGTACACTCAATGACAAATCCAAACAGCCAGATTAGTGGACATTCTGCCCGGTCCGTGCTCGTTAGTTTTCTCCAAGATTGAATCCTTTGTGCTGGCGAGTTACAGGAGCTCGGTAAGCGTCTGAGTCTGAGCGCTCGAAGCACAAATTAATCTTTCACGTAAGGCCGGCGGCTTTACCAAGGCCAAAACTGCTGCCGACATCTTCCTGATTTGTCAGTATCCTAGGTATCTGCTGATTCTTAAAAAAAAAAAAAAAAGCCCTGTTATCATAAATCCAATAATGCACACATCTTCTACGTCCTCCACGGACAGCCCAGATAGACTCATCATCTTCCAATCAGCCCAAGACTAAATGACATATCCAGCTGCAGGGTTCTGTTCAGGGCATGAGGGCTCTCCGGCACCCTGTCGTCTGGTGGGAAAAAAAATGTCAATTTTGTTGAGGGACCAGCTGACCAAATCCATAATAATTTTCAATTCAGAAGGTGTGTAAAGAGAGGCCCTGAGGTTGACAGGACAAGAGGGCAAAAAAAGCAGGAGGGAGGGAGTGTAAGCGTGACCGTCTTTGTCGAAAGAGAGAATAATGTGTTGTGTTGTGTTATGTAATATTTTGTAATGTGTTTTATTTTATGTTGTGTTGTGTTGTGTTATGAGTTATGTTGTGTTAAGTTTAAGTTCTGGTTTGGATACCTGAAGGCAGTAGTGTTGTTCAGGATTGTTTCGGTGTTATTGCTTTTTATTCCAGCCTCAGCATGGTGTTGACAGTAATGGTCACAGTCACAGCCACAGTCACAGAGTGCAACATGCAAATATTTTTCATGTGACTGCAGCTGTTGCTTTAAAATGTGTGGTGATGCTTGTGCTCATATTTGCTCATATTTTGAAACTAAATGTGTCTAAAAGGAGTCAAATCAAGTGTTACAATCACAAAGCAATTGAGTTATCTTGTTATTGTGTGTTTGCATGTTTGTTCACTGGAGTTTCTTAGTTTACATGAATGTAGTAAAGATTTTGACGTCCTTTGGTGTTTAATTTTATTAATTTAAATTGATTATTTAATTTAACAGCAGCTATGTGTCACAGGAAGTCTCAGTGATTTGTGTTGAACGTGTGTATTTTGATGTGAAAATGCTTGTGCAGGTTGACCTAATGGACTCCTCCAGTGATCAGTGAAAACATTTCATCACAGCGTGGGATTACTTTGTAGGTGCAGACATAAACTTTTGCACATGAATTTTTCTTTTTTGGTTGTTTTTAAATAAACAGTAAGATAACCTAATGTGCAGAATATATTTTATAGGCTTGTGAACTTCTGAAAATGGCAGGTTGTTGGTATATGCTAAATATGAGATAAGACCAAAAAGCTCATGCAGAACCTATTTATTTATAATATTTTGCTATACTAAAAAAGCTGATCTAGCAGTTTTGGAAAATATACCCATCTTTTTGTTTCTCTCCATTATCATTCCCTATTAGCTTGGATCCAGACCACTGAATTATTGATAAATGATACATATACAATACGGACTTCAAATTGTATCTTTTATTTTGTTCAGGCCAAAGACTGAAACATTTTGTTTGTGTGTTTGGATGACATATCTTCTCAGATTAATCTCTCTCAACAAAATATCTAATCCAATTGGGATTATTTTAAATTCTGGTTTTGTGTCCAAGCAAATGCTTTCTGTATGTTCCTTTACAATTATATTTGTACAAATGTGTTGTCTTTGGTTTTTATGCGTCGTGAGTCCCAAGCAACCATTGGGATCACTTGTGACAGTCAAATGTAAGACTTACAACCATTCAGCTGCTTCACAGCAAAGACTCTTTCTGAGAACATTTGGGATGATTTTCATGAATGTGCTGTGATGATCAAATTTTTTAAATGGTGTGTAATTTGTTAATAAACACGTATGATAATGATACAAACCATTTCCAAACAAACTCAAGATGTAATAGGTGTCAAATCATGTTCCTGCATCCAGGAAACGTGTCACTGGAAACTCATCCCTATCCATCAATTTTCATGCATGTGTGACCTCTTGATTCTTTTCGTGCTGCGTGTCAAGCTGCTTTTCTGCCAGTGTTTGAGTCACTGAGTTAATATACCACAACCCCTCCTTTTGTTGTTTACTTTTGCTCGATTTCATTTACCCTCATGTCATTGCCCATTTCATTCACTGCAATACTAATGATCACACAGGCTCTTGCGAATAAAAGCAACTAACACTTGGCATGATAGGCATATCTACAGTGGCCCTGAGGTGTAAATGAACAACATTTGAAAAAACAGAATTACAATTGAAAAAAGCACAACAAAAACACAACAATGTTTGAAAAAACAGAATTACATTAAGCCAAAGTGGAAGTGGCCAAAGCAGAAGGAATCACATTTGGAAAAAAAAAAAAAAAAAAAAGGAATTATATTTGACGAAACAAAATTACATTAGAAAAAATGGAATTACATTGAGCCAAAGCGGAAGTGGCCGGAATCACATTTGAATAAAATGGAATTACATTAGAAAAAAAAAAAAGGAAATACATTTGAAAAAGCAGAATTACGTGTGTAAAAACGGAATCAAATTACTTTGATGGCATTACATTTGAAAAAACTGAAACAGATTTGAAAAAAAACAGATTAGAAAACACAGAATTACATTTGAAAAAAAAATGGAATTGCGTTAGAAAAAAGAATTACATTTGGAAAAATGGAATCATTCAAAAATTATATAATTTTGGGTTTTTTTTCAATTGTAATTCCATTTTTTAAATGTGATTCCATTTTTTTATGTAATTCTGTTTTTTTTTTTTTGTTTGTTTGTTTGTTTTTCAAATGTTGTTGTGTTTTTGTTCTCTGTGTGTGTTTTTTTTAGGTAATTCTGTTTTTTCAAATGTTCATTTACACCTCAGGGCCACCCTACTCAAATCACTGCTCTCTCCAATAAATGCTGATCTTCCACCCTCTGCTGGTCATAGTGGAGACATTCGGAACCTGCTTTGTTCTGGGTCTCTGAACAGTTGCGATGCAATGGCTTTCAATGAATGTGACAAGTCAGTATGTGAGTGTTGAATGACTGTTGTAGATGCCTGATTTTCTTACTGCTGCGCGTAAGAGGTGCAAGACTTTAAAGAAAAGCATAACTATTTTGTGTTGCAGATGGTTTTACTCTGTTTTTGCATTTCTTTGATGTTTAAATATGACAAAGTAGTTTAACATACTGTCATCTATCTCAAAATCTTAGGTGCATCACTGAAATCGCAAAGTGTGGACATATCAGGAGAATCAGCTAAAAGAGCATCTGAGTCAGTACCAAAGCCTGACCAAACCCAGAAGCCTGGTCCCGGTCAGAAACCAAGCCCAGTCCAGAAGGCTGTATCCGTCACAAAGCCTCCCGTTCAGAGGCCTCCACCAATAACCAGAGCCCCATCGGTGAAAAAGTCAGCCCAAGATTCTGCTTCCAGCTCATCCCCATCCAAAGCTTCACCATCATCTCCAGCTAAAGCAGCAGCGGCTGTAGCTCCTCGCTCCCCTCCTGCCTCTCCCTCAGCCTCTGTTGCCACCACAGAGCAACCTAAACCTCAGACACAAGGCTCCCCAACAGCGGCACCTGGCAAACCTAAAGATCTGCCCCCGAAACCAGCACCGCCTGCAAAGCCCATCCCTCCTGTGCGCAGGAATTCCAAGCCACAGCTTCAGCCAAAGCCACAAACCCCACCTCCACTAAAAGCTTCACCCAAACCCCAGCCTGCTGCCCCAGCCCAAGGTTCGGCACCCACTCGGGCTTTGGATGCTGCCCCAGCACAGCCTCAGTCCCCAACCAAAACAAACCAGTCCCCACCTCACGCTCAGTCTCCAGTTAAGACTGACCCCCAGGCCAAGCCACCCTCTCCTTCCGCTAATCCTGAGCCTGCTCCAGCTGAAGCAGCCGCTGCAACCACTGAAACCCCGGCTCCTGTTGAAGAACAACCCCAGCAGAAGACCCATCCATTACTGAAGTAAGCACCAGATGATCAATGCAGTGTTGTTCACGCTAAAATAAGGATGTTAAAAAGAAAGTTACACATTTTCTAAAGAGTTTCCACTTTGTCGTTGCTCCACAATTGCACCCCTATTCACTTAATTATTATTCATATTTTCTCTTCTCATTTTCCTGTTCTTCTCCATAACCCCTTCCACTTCTTCTTGTCTCTTTGCTTTCTTATTTGTTCCTTTAGTAAGTCCCAGTCTCTGACCAATGCCTTCAACGCCTTCAGCGACTCCTCCTTCTTCCGTGGGGTCTCGAGCTCCAGTGGCGACGGGCAGGAGGAGGCAAAGGCCGAAACCATTCGCAACCTTCGAAAGTCCTTCGCCAGCCTTTTCTCTGACTAGACGCAGACAAGTTGCAGTCAGTCCCTAATCAATCCTGGCCATCCGTTTACCAGCGGCCAGGTGTCTAGATTGAGATTATATGTGATCGAGTCTGAGATTAAAGTTTATGTGTTAACTGTATTTTATTCCCTACACCCTTCGTCAGCTAAACTTTCAACTTCTCTATGTGATGTTTCTTGACAATAACTGACCTGAAGGAGTTACGTCATTGATATATCATAGATTATAATAAAGTAGACAAGATTAGAATAGAAAAACCTTTATTTTCCCATAGCACATACAATTAACCTATTCAAAATGATATGGAAAATGTCACATTTAAGACTACATAAGATGTGTACATACTATATAGCATAGTATATGAATATAAATATATAGATCTATATAGGGACATAAGCCAATTAAAGAAAAATATCCAGCAGCACTTTTTAATAAGCTTTGTCAGTGACATAACTCTTTCATGCAATGGATTTATACAAAATTTAACCAATCAAACATTTAACATGTAATGGTTTTCCCAGTAATGTCAGTGAGTAAAAGATAATTTAAATTTTTAAAAGGGTTTCTTCCTCTGTAACTTCAACTGTATTGTCTCTGGTATTCAGCTACTTACTGCCAGGCTCATCCTGCCTGGCCCCCTTTTTGTCTGAAGATCCTTGAAGTCCATCTTTTTGTGAGGGAGTTGGAACTATGTGTGTGTTCATCTGTGTTCACTATTTGTGCATGGCTCCTCCAAGTGGCTAAATGTGACTTTTGGAACAGATGGGAGCTCTTATCAGTGTTGAGTTTTGCCCTTCGTCGCCTCTCTCTAGATATTGTAGCCTTATTGTGAATACAGTGTATGTGTTCAATTCACAGCTGCGTTTCGTTCGCTGTGCAGACTTGGGTCCATTACAAGCTGCAATGCATTTGTTTACTTTGAAGCCATTAGCGTTGTTGAACCAGTAAGGCCAAGCTTGATTGTCACAGTTTGGAAGCAGACTGCTGATTGAATCAAATTTGAAGGGTAAGTTAATGCATTTCAAATACTGTAGTTTCTCGTGTCTGTAGATGTGACTGGTGATTTCTTGTTTCACCTCTGTGTAGATATATCAACAGTATTGTTCTTTGTTGATTACTCTCATTAGAAGACATTGAGACAGTGGTGCAATAACACCTCGACAGGACTATTGAGTGCCGTCACCCTAATATAAGTATCATGCATACAAGATTTGTGTATCTGTTCATACTTTCTTCTTACATTCCCTTTAAGATTTCCTTCCATTTCGAGGCTGCTCTTTATCTGCAGTGAGCAGCTTAACATGCTATGAAAGTTGGGGTCATAGCTAATCTGATTTGTGCAGGTGACATGGATTTATTTGCAACCTGAACGCACATACAGTGTGAGTTAAAAAGAAGAGATCTCAACTCATTAACCAAATCATTGCAACCCGTCTGCCTGTCCATTCCTAGCACTACCTTCAAAGTACATTTTAGCATAATGTACTGTATTTGTATATGTGTCAACCCAGAAGTTTATTTTTTGTAATACATTGGTTAACTTATTTTTGAGGCTTTGTATTTATGGTAAAGTATATATCGTTTTGTATCGTGTTTTTAATTTGTAATGCAATATCGCTTTGCATGATCTGGTGACTGATGTTTTTTTCTTTTTTTTCTGTAAAGACACAAAAAGTCAATAAAGATGTGGTTCTATCACTGATTCACTATGATCCAAACCGATGGCTACATCTTTTGTCTGAGAGGCATC
The DNA here is from genome assembly GCA_031762355.1 of Hypsolebias martinsi. Taxonomy (NCBI): domain Eukaryota; kingdom Metazoa; phylum Chordata; class Actinopteri; order Cyprinodontiformes; family Rivulidae; genus Hypsolebias; species Hypsolebias martinsi. The sequence goes on along the minus strand of JARVGQ010001639.1, from coordinate 20,816,289 downwards.
GTCTTTCAAATCTGTTTTATATAGTTGGCCTTTAGTTGCATAATATACAGTATATTGGTTTGATAGCATTCAAGGACTTCAGTGTTTTAGATGAAATGATGGCATATACAAGTCAAAAGGTGTCATGTCATGAGAAATAAAGGACCCAGGACATTTGAAACATTGTTCTTACTAAAACCCCAGAAGCAGCTTCTGTTATTGAAATTTATTTAGGATTCAAAAACCTGTAAGGTAAAAATTGTGAGGAAAACACAAAAGAACAAAAAGTGCTGCATACCGGTAGTTACGACAGGAAAATAAACCCATTGGACAAAAATGTATTTTCAAACTAGAAGTTTGTCTCCTCAGTGTGAGGATTTTACTAATACCCAGAACAGCTGTGACCGAATGAGCAACTCCAAGACACGTAGTCAATTTACAGTGTTTATTTACAAATATGAATAAAGGTAAACAATAGAACTGCAACCCCAGTGGGAGGAGGACAGTTAGTGGGGGAATAGATCTGCAGGTGGTTCAGGTGTGGGTGTTTCACTTTTTCAACCCACACTGACTCTAAATCTTGTGCATTTATGGCAGGAATTGTTCTATTCTTTCTTTCTTGTTTCTGAAGCGATGACAATTTACCAGGTTTGAACTGCATCACAACCATAACTTATTTTGCTTTTACACTTAAAGAAGAATGTCAGTCATTAAGCGCTTAGGTTGAAACCTTATGTTATGTTATGTTAACTAATAATATAATAAAAATAATATTTTTAAATAATTTATCACTGTTTAATGTTTTCTAAAAAAAAACATACATGCAATAGCTATATATAAACTGTGCTTTCATTGAACTAACCAAATAATTTCTGTAATAACAACAAAGTACAGTATGAACTAATGGGGGAAATTCCCTTTCTTTTATTTGTCAGCTTTCAGAGAGTTCAAAGGTCAATGACAGTCTTGTTTTTATCAGCAGGGCTTGTGGATGATGAACAAGCTGGAAACATTATTGACTAGAATGAAGAGAAGTAAAACATCTCAATGGTGCTGCTTTATTGTAAACACAAACATATTACAGAATTCAACAAAAACACAAAAGTTCCACTAGCAAAAAAAAAAACAAAAAACAAACAAAAAAAACAGATCAGTTTCTGACTGCTCCACTCCCAGATCAGGGCCTACTTGATAAATGAAAACCTACAAACTGTAGGAGTAAAGTGGTGTCAAGAAAACATTTTCAAATGAACATGTTATTGCAAAAGGGTTT
>JARVGQ010001639.1:20756116-20766938 GCA_031762355.1 Hypsolebias martinsi | reverse complement strand
ACAGTGGTCAAAATGGACTTGTCCCAACTTTTTTGGGATTTGTTGACACCATGAAATTTTGAAACAACATATTTTTCTCTTAAAATGATACATTCTCTCAGTTTAAACTTTTGATCTGTGATATGTGTTCTAGTCTGAATAAAATATTAGATGTTGGCACCTCCACATCATTGCATTCAGTTTTCATTCACAATTTATTTAGTGTCCCAACTTTTTTGGAATCCAGTTTGTGGTATATTATATAAACTTTTCTACTCATGTATTCATATTTACTCTTTCTTTAATTATCATTAGGCAGGCTTGCCTACACCTCTAAAGATGACGCTGCCATTTTGGATTTTGTCAGCACGCAGAAGAAAAGGACTGGGGGTAACCAACTTTGGCAAGAGATGGAGAAACAGCATGTGACCAGTCACAGCTGGCAGTCAATGAAGTCCAGATATAAAAACCTACTGGCAACAAAACAATCAGGAATTGTGGAGAAAAAGACAGGCAAGGTAAGGAACCATTATGAGGTCTTATATTCTTTTTAATGTATTTTTTCTAACAAAACACTCATTTACAAGTTTTCTATTGATTAGTTAATATGCATTATATGGTGGTGCTGGTGCCAGCTGATATTGAGAGAGAAGTGGGGAACATTTTGGACAGACCATCAGTCCATTGTACAACTGAAGTCCTAACAGTACACATGTAAACGTGCACCAAAGACCAGCTCAGACAAGACAGATCTCTTAACATTCATAGATTTGCTTTATTAAAGCCCATTTAATGTGGCTGTGACCTTACAAGCATGTTAAAGTGCTCCTGGGCAAACACTATGCTCCTCCCTTTGCCTCCAACATGCTTGTTGGTGGGTGAGTGAAAATAAAATGCACTGTATTCTGTATAAAGTGTAATAAAGTAGCACATTTTGTCAGGGTATATTGATGCATGCTCAATTATCCAGGTAAAAAAAATCTAAAAAAAGTTAAGTCTGGTCCTCTGGACATTCAAAAAAATGAAAACAAAGCAAAACAAACAAAAAATAAATCTAGAAACGTTGCGTCTTTCATCCAAAAGACTTTTGGATGAAAGACTAAACGGTTTGTTTTTATTTATTTATTTTTGCCTTTATTATTTATTTATTTATTTTTATATCCAGAGGACCAGACTTATATTTATTAGATTTGGTCAGGATGTGTATGTGAAGAAGTGTTTAAGAAATGTGTAAAGAACATAATGAACATTGATATAAAAGAACATGATATAAAGTACTGATCTTAATCTGTTCCTTACAAAGGCATAAGATAAAGTATCCACACACAGAAAGGCACCAGCCAACAACTAACCAAAACCCTCTTACGGTGAAATGACAAAAATTACCATAACACTGCTATTTTTGGTGGGGTTTCTGTAAATAGAAATGATTGTAATCACGTTTTTCAAATAAAGTAGACACCAGAGTATAATACAGTTTTCAACTATAGCTAAAATAAAGCAGTATATTAGGAGAATTATTTGCTACATCTGATGTTCAGAAAGTTCTATAGTTGTCAGCTGCTGTGAACCTGCAGTATGATCAATACGCCAACTTTGTTCCTAAAAATTACAAACTTGAAGAGACCTTACAGGGCATAAAGGAAATCTCACTGCTTTAGCTCAAAACTATGAATTCAAATGCAAATGTCTGTTTGAACAATCTGTGCTGTATTACCGGTAAGTGAAATAAGCGACCAATGAATGTTAAAGGGATCTTAAAATTGGCTAAGGGAGGATCTGCCACCACTAGATGGTGTCAGTTTTAAAGAATGACTCATCATTTCATAAAATGTTTCCATTTTTCACAACTTACTTTGTGCTTTATGTCGATGTAAAAATTCAGCTCTGAAAATTTTCCATATTGTTAACAGCCTGTTATATTTCTGCTTTTAGGAGTCAGCAAATCAAGAGTGTGATGTTGAAAAATCATCTTGTGAAGCAGATGTTGCTCCTGCTCAGACACATTCAGCAGATTCCAACCCAACACAGGTACAGAAGCATGCATAATTCAAAGTTTGCCTTCTGTGAACAAAGGATATGTTTTAAAGACATGGTGTTTTATGTGATTTCATACTCAGTTCAGTTCAGGAGAACTGAACAGAACTGATTTGGTGTCTCCACAGATTGCTCTTAAGTCTGTACCTGCAGGATGCACACCTGTAAATGAAGATTCTCAGACAGATGGCCTTATTCGAGTGGAAGAGAAACAGAATCAAGAGTCAGACGAACAAGCACACAAAAATTTACAATCAGAAACTGTAGAAGTTGAACCATCTCACTCTTCACACACCAAGAGTGAACGCTTACAGACAAGCACCCAACTCAGAACAGCTGAGATCACAGAACCAGGAAGAGATGGATCTGAAAAAAACACCTCTCCACAGAAACAAAGTTTGCCTGGAAACTCCCCTTTAATTCAGGCTAAGTCCACCCCCAAAAAAACTTCTTCCAAAAAACTATTAGAAAACCTGAATGACCTCCCCAAACCGGAACAACCACACCAACGATTAACTCGCAGGAAGCTTGAGCTTGAGACATTGTCCCTCGAGATATACGGGAAAAAACTCAGATCATACTCAAGTGGCACTGAGCAGTCCCCATCGTCCACACAGATCTCAAAGAAAACTAAATCACCAGTGAAGTCTGTTCATCGTGACGAAGCACCTGATCAACCATCTCCAAAAAGAGCCAGAGGAAAGACGATGGCAGCAGAAGCTGAGAGTCAGCCGGAGCAGAGTGGACATGATACCAGCTCTAAAGCAATACAAGCTGGTTTGTCATAGATATACTAATGAAAAATATTTTCCACTACAGATACTTCAATAAATGCTCCATCAGGCTGGTTAATATTTCTTCTCCCTATTTTTTTCAAGATGAGTCTAATTCAGCACCACGAGAAACGGAGAAGAAGAAAGAGAAAAGGCAGCTGGGTATTCTTGAACTGGCAACGAAGGAGTTTGAAGATGAATCTGAGGTAAGATCGCTAATAATTCTTCCAGAATCTATAATTTTAATCATGATAAGGTAACTTGTACCATATTAAACTACTAATAATAAAGTTATTTTTAAAATAATGCTGTATCATTTTAGCATTATATTACTTCTCTTCAAAAATGAGAATCTGTAGTAGGCCTGTTGTGATAAACAATTAATCGTATGATAAATGAAAACTATAAACCTCATTTTCATTTATCGGCTTATCGTTTCTTCGTGTATCTCTCTTTCTACTGGACACTGGATGACAAAAGGCTCAACTCAGGTGCTCTTCACTGATCCGGCCCTTTTCTCTTTAAAATCAATTTTAACCATCCAAAATCTCGTTTTGGCTCGTTAAAAGCAGCTAAACTGAGAAGCTAAGCTAACAGGCCCACCTTGGGAAAAACCTCCGTCTTGTCGAAGCTCCAAAATTCACGGTTGAAACTCGTGCCTTCATGTAAAAAGTTGATTTCTCTGCAAAAAGAAGCTGAGAAGTTGTTCACTGATTTTTTTTTTTTTTAATTAAAAGCTTTGTGTGAAAAATTCTATGCTAAAGAGCTCAAACCACAACAATCGTCTGCTATTTTGAGAACCAAACAAAAGGAAGGAGAGACAGCCCATGTCACGTCAAGGGGCCTCCCCCCTATTTTTCTTAGAGACACGCTGCTCACTCCCTCACTATCCATCCTTGGGTTCAAACTTTCTGATACTGCCATCTGGTGGTCAAGAAAAGGTACTACACTTAAAACTAATTAACCAACATTTCTTCTTAAATTTGACAATACTAATTGTCAAATGTCAAACAAAATTATTGTTGATCACAATAATGTCAGAGACAATTAATTGCCCAGCAAAATTTGTTATTGTGATAGACCTAATCTGTACAGTGACAATAAATAAACAAGTTCTTTTTTTTTAACAATATACAATATTTTTCTTTTGAAAAAAAGTCTGTAAGGTGTACATTTTTGTATTTTTTTCCTTGCCATTCTCTGATTCTAATTGTTTTTATTGCTTTTATTCAAATTCTTCCAAAATTTCACTGTTACATATCTGTTCCATATGTGTAGGTACAGTGCATATGTTGTACAACAGTGTTAAATAACCAAATTTAATATTTTTATGTCATAGTCTGATGAAGATGAAGTGCTCCAACACTGTTCTGAAACAGCAGCTGTATTGACAGAAGCTCAACCAAAACCTCCAGGCACAGATGGAGAACCTACTTCTGCACAATCTAACCCTGAAACTGGACCCGGCCCACAGGAGAACCTGCCAGAGCCTCAGGCCTCGAATGACAACTGTACACCAGATAAAGACCCCCCTAACGCTGCACACGCCATGTTAGCTGGTTCTGAGCCTGTCGCTGCGACCTCAAAGGCCCACCTGTTTATATTTGACAATGAGTCTCAGGAAGAAGACTCCCAGTCTGTTTATGTTGATTGTTTAGCTGCTCCATCCAACCCACAGCCCACAGTTGACAAAGATGCTGCATTTTCTCTGACTCAGTCACAGTTAGAGGAAGACAAGCAGCGAATCAGAGATCTGATGAACCAGACAAACCAGGTGAGTGCTCAGGTTTGGAGCTGTGCTTTCATAGTTTTGTTGTAATATATTTCTAGTAACTTGTTCATGTTGATTTTATTTCCGAACTGCTCTTAATTTGTTTTACTATGACTGAATATTTCTGTCAAGAAACTAAATCAGAGAGTAATGGTAGAAACACTGACAATGTGTTATTTTTTCTTTCTATCTGTCCATATCACATAAATATACAGAATGTGTTTGTTTTTTTTTCCTTAGGACTTGGTTAGTGTGACCAAAGCCTTGTTAAAGACCAGTGGAGACTTCTCTGCTGCACTGGACCTGCTTTTGAATCCCTCCCTTGTTTCAGCACCAATTTGGAATCGCTATGACGACAGCCTTTTGCTCTTATCAGATCCTGCTGTTCATCAGAAGCTGCAGGACAAATACGGTGAGGAGAACGTGGCCAAGAGAATCGTGTTTCTCGAAGTGGAAGGGTGAAAGTAGTACTGATGGAAAAGTGGAAAATTTGGACAAACATCTTTTCATCCTTGCTATGAACGTCCTGGTGAAGAATCTGCTCTGTTGTTGAGTAGCTTTTGATTTTTCCTCACTCACTGATTTTTAGAATGCGCTGACAATTTTGTCATAAAACTAAAACTGTTTTGTTCTTTGAGTTTCAAACGTCCTTGATGCTTCTACTTACTAAAGTGAAAGTTTAAAAAAAGAGTAGTAAACATAGAATTTAGAGCAAGATGAACTTTTAAAAGTTTTATTAAATGTATCTTTTTATAGGAGTTTTTTGTCTCTACATTTTTTATATACGGAAACCTTTGCATGCGTTTTGACATAAAAAATACTTTGAATGTTTTTCAATGTGTTTTTATTTCAATACATTTCATAATAAACAGTACTATTTAATAAGATTTTCTTTTTGTTTGTTTTTTTACTTTTTGGTTGAAAATAAAAAAAAAAACCTTGTGGCAAATCAGTGTTATTACTGTTGTTGCTTTCTAGAAAGGAGGAGTTCCAGTACCTCAGGGTTTTGTTCATGAGTGGAGCGTGAGACTGACAGATGGATTGGTGCAGCGTCTGTAGTATTGCAGACTGTACCGGTCCGTTGTGGTGAAGAGGAGTTGAGCTGTAAGGCAAATTGTCTGTTTACCGGTCGGTCTGCGTTCCTATTCTCACCTATGGTCACGAGCTCTGGGTAGAGACTGAAAGAAGGAGATCGCAGGTACAGACAGTTAAAATGAGTTCTCTGCAGGGTAGCTGGACTCTCCCTTAGAGATAGGGTGAGAAGTTCAGTCATCCGTGAGAGACTCAGAGTAGAACTGCTGCTCCTCCACATCGAGAGGAGCCAGCTGAGGTGGTTCGGGCATGTCAGATTGGGAAGAGATCCGGGGAAGATCCAGGACAAACTGGAGAGACTATGTCTCTTGGTTGTCCTGGGAATGTCTTGGGGTCCTCCCAGAAGAACTGGACAAGATGTCTGTGGAGAGTGGATGGATGGATTTCTAGAAATACAGTAACTGCATTTCAGAAGGAAAATAAAATATTAAAAGCCTGGGGCTACAGCAGTCAGTGACACAGACTTGTCACCCTGAGGCTGCTGGTTTGAAGGAGGACATTCAGCATAAAACAATTACCAAATGTTTCATGCAAGTTTGCTGTGAGTACTTGTGCAGAAGGGAGCAGCCAGGGACAAAAAAACAAAATGAAAGGCCTGCCATTTCTTCATTGCATGCACGTTGCCTGACATCTTTTATATCAGTTTTAGATCAAGTTGTGTCATTTGGTTCCACCTCGTGTACCACGTGTAATGGGAATGAGACCTTGAACTAAGATCATCTTATGTTGAAAATGACTGATTTATAAGTATTTTGGTGAAAACTTGAAAATACTATTGTCATATGAAGCAATATTTGTGTGAGTTAAGGTTGTAAAGCTGTGGAGGCCATTTTAAATTATGTTGTCTAAAAGTTGTAAATGTACAGCCAAGTACTTTCTGAGTTTAATTGAAATTAATCTTGTGATTCATGGAATATTTTGCTAACACAAAGACAGGGTTAACTGCAACCATAAATGCCATGGTTTTAAGCAGATGTCACAGAATGTGTTGCACTTAGTGCGTAGGTGATGCTTAACTACTGCCACGTCAGATTTTTATGCTCAGTGTCTGTAAATGTAAAGTTTAGTTACAGTTCAGGGATTTGTGAGATATTTTAACTACGTATACGAAGAGTCGCTCAAAAAAAAAAAAAAAACTACATTATTGCTCAGCTTTTGCCTTCAGCTGCAGATGTTAAAGATGTACAAGGAAGAAAAAAAATAATAGATAACAAGATAACATTTTTAACCAGTCCATTTTATTTCATTTTACCCCCAATTCAGTTGAATACATTTAAAACTAAGACTTCCCAACACCAACTTAAATACATTGTATAAATAGTTTTAACACGAGTAATGATAATAAAATACAAAACTAAGAAAGAGGGAAAATCCTTAAATCAAGAGATAAAACAGCCACTTCAAAACAAAAAGATGCTACCTGTGAGGCACATCAAAATAATAGTTTCTCATTGAGTTAAGCAGCTTTTCACCAAAAAGTGTTATAGTCATAAAATTATAAGATACAATGAAACAAAATGCAGATTGTGCTAAACAAATTGACAAAACAAACACAAACCTACAATCCCTCCCATGTGTCAAAGATTAAAAAAAAAAACCTGCCCGTATAAAGCCCCATTTTTTAACAGGACACATTCACATCCATTAGAATCTAGTTTACATACATGTCCACCACGCACCGTAAGTTGGTCAGGTTGAGATTTAGTTTAGTAAAGAAAGAGAAGATAACCACACGCCATGTATCCCTGCATTTTAACAGCTAAATGTTATTTTGCACAAGTATTTATTTTGTGTTTTTAGAGGATTCCTCAGATTACCAGTAGGCTACATTCAACAAACTAAGCTGCTAAAACATTTTTGATACCACTTTACAATTAGACTGCCCTTATTATAAACAGTTTATAGATACATTGTTAATTCTTCTATAAACACTTTATAAATCATTAATAAATGCTTATTATGCATTAATTAAGGGTGACAGAGACAAAACTGACCAGTTTGTTGCCAAATAATGAGTCATATCTATTCACATATATATTTCATCTACAGTTGTTATAAAACCATTTCAGACTAAGTTACTACCTTGTCAGCACAATAAGCATTTGTAAACCTATTTCTTTAGCATATAATATTGTACTTTATCACTGTATTATAAGTACAACTATCCTTAAAAAAGTTTAAAAAGGTTTAAAAATGCTTATTGTGCTCACAAGGTAGTAACTTAGTCTGAAATGTTTTTATAACAACTGTAGATGAAATATATAGGCGGCAGATTTGGCTCAATATTTGGCAACAAACTGGTCAGTTTTGTCTTTCTGTCACACTTAATGCACAATAAGCAGTTATTAATGATTTATAGAGGTATTAATAATGCATCTATATATTAGCCATCTGTAAGGGGAGCCTGATTGTAAAGTGGTACCACATTTTAACTGAAAACCTGGAACCTGCTTCAAGTGATGGGGAAGTGGAGATAATTCAGTAGTTTGCAGATGTTACTGAAGTTGAAAACCCTGTGTGGTAGGCATGTAGGCTAAGAGTGAATTAGTAGGATTCATGATGTTACTGTACATGTTTCTGTTGGTTGGCTGGTTAGTGTGATAGTCAAGAAGACTGTGAAAGACAGAAGACCTTCTGTCTCTGAACATTACAGTCGTTAAATTACGTGTGACACAGCCAATACAAAGTACAGTACCAATAAACGAATGGCTCTTAATTATTTATTAGGCTGGTTTTATATCAACGTAATGAAAAAGTTTGACATTTTCTCCACAACTCCCGCTCCTCTATATTAACAAATTACTGTTAAAGTTGAGAAAAGACCGAAGATCTGGAATAAATGTAATCTATACATTAAAAATAACTAATTATGGCAACACAGTTTATTAGTTAACACAGTCTGAGTAAAATCTTTGAAAAGCACACTTTCTGTTATGCAATGGTTAAAATAGACGTGACAGAGTCTGTATTGTAGCTTTTTTTTTTGTTTGTTTAAAATAAAAGTATTGAAAACAAAGATACATAGCTCCCTTATTTTTTTTCCCTCCAGCATGCGTAAAAAGCACAAGGCTAGAAATTCAACATTCTGCTTCTGAAAAACTTCAAGATAGAAGTAGCACTTAATCTTTGATTCAAAACTGCACACACATTTTGTTTACAAAATAAAAAAAGTGGTTTGAAAAGTGATTATTTCTGTCCACAAGTTAATCACTTTCTGTGCTGAACAGAAAAATTCTCTGTCTAGACAGATCTTAAAAAAAAAAAAAAGAAAAGGCCTCTGGAGTAAAACAATCACATGCCTTCAAACGTCTATGTACATTCTAATATTTCTAGCTCCTTTCAGCAGGAACAAAGCACGGAGTGAGATCTGTCTGAAGCCAAGCCCTCAGGATGTAGAATCAGAATTACAGGAAGTCATACTGAAACCACACTTCTAAGACATGTACGGCTTAGAATAACATTGATTAATTAATCTTACTCGCACTTTGAACCCCCCCCCCCCAAAAAAAATTAAAATATGGCCTTTGGTTTTGCATGAACATTTTAAAATAGTTCAGCTTTGACGGTTGTTATAATGCAACTTATCATTTGTCAAATTATGAGCGTTAATATGTAAAACGTATCAGCACAAGACATGGGTGAGGTTTGCATTGGCCTCTAGCTACAAACGACACCTGGCAACCATAAATTAACGTAATAGGGATACTGATCCAGTTAACGTCCCTAACAAACAGCACAAAAATAAATAAAAACATCTGCTTTACTAAAGTAACGGTTATAAGAGAAGCTACAAATGGTGACAGCCGGTTTAAAAAAATAAGGCCAGCTAAATTGCATAGAACTTTAGTGCACCAGTGCATGAAAAGGCTGTGCTCCTTCTTCTGTCAACTTTGGCGAGCCTGCAGAGCTCCCTTAGAAACCACCAGAACCAGAACACTATTCGTCTCTACTCCTCTTTGTCTCCCAGACAGAAGACACTTTAAACTCAGACACTTTAATTTGGACTACAAATACCACACCTGAAACTAAAATGACACAAAGAAGAGTGGGGGAGGGGGACCAGCAGTTTCTAATCCAAAATAAATGATGTGTTTGATTGTGATTTTGGTGAATAGAGGAGTACAATATGTACTGTATTCAATTCCTTTAGAAAAAAAGGATTTTAATAGGATAAAAAAGATGTTCTGAGCCTGTTTAAAATATACTGAGGCTTTTTTTGTTTGTTTGTTTCACCTCAAGAAAATGATGCAAAGCCCTGGATCAGAATCCAGTGAGGCAGCGGTGAGGAAGAGAGCACAGCTTGGCGTCGGCCTTTACTCCCCTTCTCTTTATAAAGCAAAGACACTCCCGCCACCACTTTATAAACAACAGAAGTACAGTAGTTTAAAGCACCAGCTATGAGCCTGCACTGGAACTTGGTCAAGCAGACTCAGTTTTAGGTTGTTTTACCTCCTGCCAGGTAAACACTACACTTTTAAACCCCAATCACTGATTACGACGAGCAAACAGGAGGAGATGGGACAAAGCCCAGTGGTGCGGCCATCAACTAACTGGGACTTCAGCTTCTGCGTCCTTGTCCAAGATCTCGTCCTGGATCTCGTCTGTGTTCCCTGAGTCGCTGCTAGCCGCGGAGCTGAAAGAAGGAGAGTTCCTGCCACCTTTAATCATCCGCCGACAGGTCTCCATCTGCACGTCGAGGCCTCTTTTCATGCTGCACATCTCCATGTACTCGTGCAGGTGGCGGTTCATGTCGCTCTTTGCTGTTGCCAGTTCCAACTGAGGAAATAAAATGGATTAAAAGGCGTCAAGTTGGTAAGAGCAAGCAGTTCTTATCTGCTGTTCTTAAAAGTCCCTTCTCAGTTCAGTTGCTTGGCGAGTACAAAAAAATAGCCCTACGAGCGTCTACAAGGTTTACCATGATCATGCAACAAAGATAAAGTAAAGCTGAATGTGTGGACAAAATGTATCTGCTGGGAACCATGAACATTTTTAACAATTGCTGTTTATTGATCAGTTAGCAACACATCGGGAACGAGCTAAAATACCATATTTTTCGCAGTACACGTCACACCGCCTTATAAGTCGCATCAGTCCAAATACAGGTAACCCCCGGTTTCCGGCTTAGTTCCGTTACACCGGCCCGGCCGGATACCGAAAAAGCCGGTTACCG
>JARVGQ010001639.1:20718382-20731284 GCA_031762355.1 Hypsolebias martinsi | reverse complement strand
CTCAATGCACTGCCATCAGAAGAGTCCTCCATGCATTTTGGGAGCCATAATGAAGGGCTAATGAAGAGCTAATGGCCTACCGGCCTGCTAGTGATGCCGTCCTCCTCCGTACAGTACGTATTCCTTCGCCGCTGCACCGCGTAACTGTATTCTTCCGCCGCTTCACGACGTTTAACGTCGTAAAACCGTTGTAAAACTGACGTAAAACCGACCATAACCACGTAACATGAATAAGGGAGATGCTGTCGTAACTACGAAACGTCGTAAGATGAGACCGTCGTAACCCGAGACCGTCGTAACCCGAGGACTACGTGTAATGACAGAAATATGAACAATACGTTAACAGAAACCATTAGACAGCATCTCTTAAGGGTGTCTGGAGGCAATACACCCTTTAGTTAAGTGAGGGATCTAAGAAAAAGTATTTTAGCAAATGAGTTCCAGATTTTGGATTTCATTCAGCTCTCTATAGTCAAGTCATCTTCTTTAAGAGAAATGCACAAAAAAAAAGTGTTGGGGTCACAAGAGGAGGACTGCACAGAAAACTCAGTTTCCCAGAACAGTGTGAAGGCACACACATGGTGAATGAGTCAGTGGTCGTCATCTCCGACCTCACCACGCAGACGGAGGCCTGACAAACATTCCTTTCTGCTTGAGTCACGACAGCAAACAGAAGCCGGCGTTTCTTGGAACGTCTCCCGCTATGGTCAGACAAACCAGGCCAGAAGTGACGTACAGACAAGCCTGGGATGCTGCAGTCCTCAAGGAAACACATTTCACATGATTCAGGAGGAAAGCAGTCTGTAGGAACTGACACATGCAAAGGAATTTCCTCAGAGGCGTGAGAGACAACTTCTCACTTCAGCCAAAACGTCCTTCACATGAAACACCTCACGTATAATGGACTGAGATGTCCGTCACCTCTTCAGGGCTCTATCAGACGAGCACTGAAGGAAAAAAGTCACTAAAAATAGATAGAACTTCACCTAATGAACTGATGTGCCTAAAAAAAAGAATAAAGCCAACACAATATCACTTTAGAAAAAGGAATTTAAAAATGTTTAAAACCATTAATTTAGCTAACCTTCAGATAAGTCAAATGAATTTGTATTTGTTTCTAAATCCAACGTGATGTTATATTAGGACAGTATTGTTTTACTGACAGATCACAACTAAATGATGCAGCATCTGTTTTAAGGAGGAATCAAATCTAGGGGGGTGTTTAAAACTAGTTTTCAGACACATTTGGATTTAATCTGAGCCCCTTTTATAATTTAGTTGTCACACTAACAGATGTTGTGACGGCCAGTGGATGAAGAGTCACCCCATTTGATTTAAAACAGACTTGGAGCCATAGGTGGCTGAATCATGGCTGAGTTTAGAAAGCTGGTCATTCAGAGCTAAATGCAAGGCTGTGGGACATAAGAGGTCCTGCAGCAATGATGGATGCCACATGCCCAAATATATCCTTCTGATAATAATAGTAAAATGAATCAAAACATTTAATTTGTGCTGCATATGTTTAAATTCCAATAATACCCAGATATGATTTGGGTTTTGTAATTTGTCATAGTTTGTTACAGCTGTCTTAAAAATCAATAAGAAGTGGGCAGATTGGCATTAGATTGCAAAATTATATGTCAAAAAAATACACAGCAACAGTATTTATAGGCTCAACAAATTCTTACATGCTTAGAGCTCAACACATTCTCATTGTTGTGAGCGAATTATGAGAAAAGCAGCTGCAGGAAGAGATGATGGGTTTAGGGCCCAGACTGGGCTCCTGCATCTATCTGCCCATGATGTCAGGAGTCTGACTGGGAGAAACCAGCTCCAGTGACCAGTTTGTGTGCACCAACAAACACATCTGTACTTACTTCCTCTTGTACTCGTCCCTCTCCCTCTTGACCTTCGCCAGCACGTTGTACAGAGCTCTCACTTCAGGGGTGATGGTGTCAATCTGGACCCCGACGCCATCCGGGTGCGTCCACGTCACCCCGGGCCCGTGCAGGGTCTCGAGGCGCTCCCCTTGCCTCCGGACGTGCGTGAAGCTCCAGATGGTGCCCGGCAGCCTGGACTCGGGTCCGTCCGTCTGCACGGCCACGTCACGGCCGAACGGGTGCCGGTGGCACTGCCGCTGCAGGGCTTGCTGCAGCTGGCCCTCCAGCAGCTTGTTCCTCCGCTCCAGCTCGTGGACTTTGGCGAGGAAGCAGCGGAAGCGCAGGTTGAGGGTCTTCAGCACGTGGATGTTGGAGCCCAGGTCGTTGCGCAGAGCGCTGGTCACCGCGCCCGAGCCCGTGGGCGCGCCGCTGCACACCGGCCCCGCCAGGGAGTCGGAGAAGAACAGCGCGCTCATGTTTGTAAACAACAACAAAACAACAATGTGAAGGCAACAACGTACTGTTGTTGTTTTATCTTCGCATATTCCTTCAAACCTCCCACTGCGCGTTTCTCATCACAGTGCGGATGCTGAGAACCCCTGAGTGGCAGAAGAGGATGTGGGGGCCATCACTGCTGCTGGCATGGGCCCCTGCGGCGGAAAACGACCCCACAAAGTCCCGTCAGAGGCGCTGAGGGCTTCATCTCGAGCTTTGACGCAGAGGAGCTCCGGCTGCTGCGCGCCCCGGCACCCTCATGTCTGCGTTTGGGTCAGGAGCTGCTGAAGCTGCGAGGAGGTTCACAATGAGCAGGAAGTCCGTCCACCTCGTCTCTTATCACCCCCACCTCTGATTAGTCAAGTCTCTGTCCGAGCTCCATGTGCGGAGAGAGGCAGGATGCAGCACCGCAGCCGGTGTTCTCTCGGATCATGTTGCAAAGTGCTAAACTCAGCACTATTCCTTCCATCAACCCCTCCCACATCCTCCCCCACAGGCCTCTCCCCTCTCAGCTCATGCCATTCAATTCGGTTCTGTTAATGTTAAAAAAATTCATTCATCTTATTTTAGCATTGACATTATGACTTTAAAGGCAGTTTAGATTTGGTTGATGCAAAACTGGTTTAAATTTGGTCTAAATGTTTGAATGTGTTACAGATGTAAGAAAAACGCACGCTTAGCAACAGCATGACAATAAAAATACTGTTTATATCTGTGTTCTGCCTCTGAATTAGACCCAAAGCAAAAGAACAAAGATAACGCCTAAAACAGCTGCAATATGTTCAAAATATGTCAACTTAAACTGAATTACTATATCTTCACAAGAACTGTGGGATTTTGTAAATGATCCAATATGTCGAGATTTGTCATGCCTGCTGTCCTACCCCATCTTATCAAAACCTATAAATATAATATAAAATATCCTATAAGCAATCATCCCATTTGGGTGGATCAAAACCTTTACCACATGTATGGGTCGTGCCAGCTTTATTTATAGAGCACTTTAAACACCCATAGGACCAAAATGCTGTGCCATCAACCAGTTTTTGCCACACATATCACCTTGTCATGTACTGGTAATGCTGTCTATAAAGAAAGTAGTGTCTGATGACCTTAATCTACTTGATTTAGTATTTTTTGTCCTGTGTTCTTTTGACTTTTATTTAATGTTTTTAATTGTTTTTTTCAGTATCATTAGTGTGTTTTTTTTTTTTTTTTTCATTTTACTCTCATTCATGTTATTGTTGCACATTGGTAGCAGCAGCTGTTTTAAATGTGACAAAGTTGACTTGATTACTGTTTTGACTGACTTTTTGGAGCTCAGACAACTGCCTGATAACAGTTTTTTTTTCTGGGTGCATAACTTATGTGTCAGTAAATGTAAATTGCTTTAATAAATTTAAAAATGAGTAAATAAATTTTAACCGTAATTTACAGTTAAACACTTAAGCAAAATAGTATAAGCACAGACGCATTTGTTAATATGGACACGGTTTTATATATTTTATTCAGGCGCAATTGGGACAGCTATACCCAACAGAAACATTTAGGGTCCTATTTCCTTCACGTGCGCGCCTGCTGCTAGCAACCATGCCGAAGTCAAAGAGAGACAAGAAAAGTAAGAAAAACAAACGATTCAAATTGAGTCATGTACAGCATAAAATATCGTTTTGTTTTCTAAATGTTTCTTGTTTTATATTTTTGTTGAAAGAATACGACAAAAGATAAACGTAACAAGCTAAAGTTACATTAGCTTAACTGACATCTGCTGTTTTACTTGCTGAGGTGACAAATCTGATTTTTCCTTCAGTTTCCTTAACTAAAACTGCCAAGAAAGGACTGGAATCAAAACAGAAGTTAATCGAAGAGGTAGGTGTTTTCTTGTGTGCTGCCTCAACTCATTTCTGGGTGTTATTAATTTGTTGTGTTTAACTTCTTCTGTAGTTACGGAAATGTGTGGACACCTACAGAAACTTGTTTATATTTTCTGTGGAAAATATGAGGAATAACAAACTTAAGGACATTAGGACAGCATGGAAACACAGCAGGTAATAGCACCTTTGCATTTTGATTTTATGGAAATCTCATATTACACAACTGTTATTATTATTATTATTATAAAGATGCATAAACTGAATGCATTTTTGAACAAGAAATATATAAGTCTGTTAGAAAAATTACCAAAAACTTGTGAATTTACAAATACTCGTGCACATTCAGAAATAATGTAAACATATATGCAAACAAATTTAAAAGTAAAGAAGAGAAACTAGGAGTTAACTGAATGTTTATTATTAAAATTTATTTTTCCTAGATGTTATTTATTTCCATGTTTTCAATCATGTACCGGTACTCTTAATGCTCTATTTTTAATCTTATTTTAACAAGTTTTTAGTTCATATTGTTTTAAGGACATTTTTTATTTTATTTCTATGAACAGGCCTAATTCTGCCTATTAGTTGTCTTAAGCACTTTGAGTTATGATTCATTTGAAATGTGCTTTATAAATAAAGTTGATCTGAGTTAACAGAAAAATAATGTGACACACCAGACCTCCATGAGCGTTCCAGAGTGATGTTCACATTAAAACATCTCGGGCATCTTTAGTTTGAATGTGGCCTTTTGAGTTTATTGATGTATTCACAAGTTTACCTTTAAAGTAATCATTACAAACATTATTTCTAAAATGCTTGAATAAAGTGATTGCAGTAGGTGTAAAGGATTTGCCGTAATTGTCACAGTGCCATATGGCAGGTAACAAACACCACAAGAGTATTTTAGGTAACAGGTCACTGGGACAGACTGGGATTTACATGGCACATACACAATCAGGTGCTTTATTAAAACCAATAAGATCCAGCCAACAGTGGCGACTTTAAAGGTTAATTTAGGACACATAAGGAATAGTCTGACAAAACATTTTGGTTAAGATCCATATTAAAATGTCGGTTTCTACTCAGGAGATTTCATGCTTTTAATATTTTTAAAGAATGTATTCTTTGACTAAAAATTACTAGTTTTCAACATTATTTACAAACGTGCCTACTAAAGTACTTGCGGTATGAATATGTAAGTGCTGCTAGTGTAACATTTTAATTTTCCTGCATATAATGTGCTAAAACAGTGACTGAAATTTGTTTGTGTGCTTCAGGTTCTTCTTTGGTAAAAACAAAGTTATGATTCTTGCGTTGGGGAAAGGTCAAACAGATGAATACAAAGATAATTTGCACAAGGTAAGAAGAGACATCAAACTTACAAGAACACCCCTCTTAATGTGCTGCAGAGATTTAAGAGCTTTATGATTCTGGTGATCAGGTCAGCAAGTATCTACGTGGAGAAGTTGGAGTGCTTTTCACTAATAAAACAAAAGATGAAGTACAAGAGTAAGTAGGGTTATGTCTTTGTCATTCTCTAAATTTTGTTCATGAGCTGATCAAGTGTTGTGCATCTCCCGCAGATTTTTCAACCATTTCAAAGAGATGGATTATGCTCGTGCAGGCAACAAGGCCCAGATGGACATAACGCTGGATGAGGGTCCTCTTGAACAGTTTCCTCACTCAATGGAACCTCAGCTGAGGCAGCTGGGACTTCCCACCACTCTAAAGAAAGGTAGGAATAAAGCACAGGTCTGCTGATTTGATAGGGTATTTAAAATATGCAAAAATCCCTTGGAAACACAAGTTATATTTTCTCACCTTGTCTTTGGTGCCTGGTTACAAGATTCACAGCTTTTATCTGTTAATGCAAATGACAAATGTTCAAGAAGCACAATGAAGGTATAATAATAATAATACTTTATTTATAAAGCCCTTTAAAACAACCACAGCTGCAACAAAGTGCTGTACACATAAAATCAAGAACATTTAAACACATAAAATGAAAACAAATAAAATAATAATAAAAAAAACTGTTGTTAAAACATTAAGATCAATAAAAACAGTGCAGAGAAATTTCAGGCTGTGCCAAAAAGACGGGGAGTAAAAATGTATTTTTAAGAATTTTTAAAATGGACAGTGAAGGTGCTCGTCTGATGGGAAGAGGGAGATCGTTCCATAATCTTGGTGCAGCTACAGAAAAAGCTCTGTCCCCTCTGAGCCTCCGTTTGGGCCTCGGTACCTCCAGGAGCAGCTGATCAGCTGACCTGAGGCACCGAGCAGAAGCAGCTTAGAGAGAGGTAGGATGAAGCAAGACCATTTAAACTTTTACAAACAAATAAAAAAATCTGAGGGGAGCTTAGATAAGAACAGATTTTTAAAGTTCCACAAAAACACTGGAGTCACAGCCTCAATCTCTGTCACGCAGAGGAATTACAAATGACAGGAACTAAAAAGTCCCTCAGGATGAAAATGTTGTTTACCAGAGCTCTGGTGTTCACCAGACCAATCCTGGCAGAAATCTACTGGGGAGCCCGGGGCGAATGCCCACATCCAGGCTGATGACAGGTACCAGAGAGATGTCACTACCATCCAGGAAATGACAAGGCACAGCAAAAGACAGAAATAATCCCATTTCTTGTCCAGGAGATGAAAATAGAACGGGCCAGGCAGATCTTTAGTTTCACCATCCATCCTCCGCATGTTTACCGCGGTAACATTGTTTCCACTGGGGGCCGGTGCCAGTGCCCAGAGGAGATGAACTGGGGCTCCTGACAGTTTTCTGTCCACTATACTCAAACATACTGAGATTGCCAATGACATGTCGAAGATCCAGCAGAGACTAGCGATTGTACACAAGCACAGAAGCACAAAACAGGAAAAAGCAAACCAGACCAAGAGCGCCAGACACTCGGCCACACACTGGCGCCATCTTGCCTTTAGTGGTTATGGTAAAGAGTGGGTCTAAAAATTGTTTAGTTTAAAACAAAAAAAAGTGACTTTGTTGTCATAAAACCTAAGACGAGAACAGAGCAACATTTTCCCCAAAACCACTAAATACTGCATTCATAAATTACAAGTTCCTGCAGGTTAGATTAGCTGGTTCTGAATAACATGAGTTGGTGGTCATACTTGTTAGCTGCTTAAAAACAAGGTTTAATAAATCCCTCTTTTCTATAAAGGAGTAACTTACTGGCATAAGTCTGTCTTGACTAGGCCTGTCGCGATAAACAAATTAATCGTATGATAATTAAAATTTATCAACCTAATTTTCATTTATCGGCTTTATTGTTTCTTCTTGTCTCTTTCTACTGAAGACTCTGTATGACAAAAGGCTCAGCTCTGGTGCTCTTCACTGATCCCTCCCTTTTCTCTTTAAAATCTTATAACTGTCCAAAATCACGTGTTTGGATCATTAAAAGCGGCTAAGCTGAGAAGCTAAGCTACGAGCTAAGCTAACAGGCAGCCGACATTGGGAATAAACCTCCGTCTTGTCGAAGCTCCAAAATTCACAGTTGAAACCTGGGCCATCGTATAAAAAGTTGTTTTTCTCTGCAAAAAGAAGCTGAGAACTTGTTTACTGTTTTTTTTTTTTCTTTTAAATTAAAAGCTTTGTATGAAAAATGCTATGCTAAAAAGCTCAAACCACCGAGCGTCCGCCATTTTGAGAACTGAAAAACAGGAAGGAGAGCCAGCCCATGTCACATCAAGGGCCTATGTCATTCCCCTATCTGTTATGGAAGCACGATCCGTAGTGTACTTCCAGGTCGCACGGATCGCCATTGTTTATAAATAAAAACTGTCTTACTTTACTTTAAAAAGTATGTGCTCTCTTTCTCCATCGATCTTCATGTAGCTAATTTACGCCACTTGTTTTTCCGTTCCAAATCATTGGTTAAGATGATATGCAATGCATTAGACCTGGCCCCCAGCCTGGGCTGCATGAGAAAAACCCTGCAAGATACAGAATGAATTATTTCCATGATGAAACAGCGCTGCTCAGTGGTGAAGCTGCATATCATTTAAACCATGACGGAAATATGTCAATGATTTTAATGGAAATACAAGTGGCGTAAATAAGCAACATGAAAATCGGCAGAGATAGAGCACATACTGTTTTTTTTTTTTTTAAGTAAGACAGTTCTTATTCATAAACGGAATTATACTAGTATATTTTCCTTAATCTAGCATATTCAACAGCGATCCGTGTGACCCGTAAGTATTCCTTTTAGCGCATGCTCAAATGAGCTACACTAAGATCAGGGAATAACAAGCTTTCCTCCCATTTTTCTTACCGAGACACGCTGAATGGGATTAACCTGTCTAAATAAAGGCTGAATGAATGCTTGCTCCCTTACTAGCCATCTTTTGGTCCAGTCTCGTACTGCCATCTGGTGGTCAAGAAGGTACTACACCCAAAACTAATTAAACAATATTTCTTCTTAAATTTGTCAATTACTAATTATTGTCAAATTTCAAACAATATTATTTTTTATCGCAATAATTTCTGAGACAATCGCCCAGCAAACTTTATCGTGACAGGCCTAGTCTTGATTGAATCTCTTTTCTTTATTTATATTCAGCCTTAGCTGTGTTGTCATTTTTTTTTTTTTATTTTTATTTTTTATTCATTTCGTAATTAAAACAATACAATATTCAAAAGAGAAAAAATATGTAAACAAAAACATAAAATGAAAGGAAGCAGAAGAAGAAAACAATTCTTATCATGTCTGCTCCTTATCAAAAACAAACAATTGAAATTATCATTTCAAACATTTATATACTTATTGAAATACAAATTTATGCAGTTGCATCATAATTATCTCATCAAAATACCAATTTTGAATAATTTACCGAGTTTTGACCCTTTTCCACAGGAGTGGTTACGCTGCTGAAAGATTATGAAGTCTGCAAAGAAGGTGACGTTCTAACTCCTGAACAGGCTCGGATCCTGGTGAGTTCTTCCTCTGAAAGCTGGCAACGAGAAGTTTCCCCTTTCTTAATGTAAATTGTCTCATCTTTTATTTTTCTGGTTCACAGAAACTCTTTGCCATTGAGATGGCAGAATTCAAAGTGCTGATCAAATGTATGTGGGACTCTGAAACGGGCCAGTTTGAGAACGTGACCGGTGAGGAAGAGCCTGCACCGGATAACGAAGATGAAGATGAAGATGTTGAATAAATTGCCAGCTTTTAACAGTTGGGACTTTTATTTTGAAACCTGCAACTTTTTATAATCTAATACAAACTTGTCCATTTAGGAAGTTGTCGTCAGATTGGAGTTATTCAAAAACACGTTTTGTCCTGCGTTTTGTCAGTTTAATGATATTCTACAAACTTCTAGTGTTTAACACCACCATTTACATCCAAATACACTCTCAAATGTTATAAAAACAGTGTGACAAAACGGTTTTATTTGAAAATGCTTTATTTTTTTTTACATTTATACATGGATTAAAAAAGGATCTATTCAATTCAGTTTATTTATATAGTGCTAAGTCACAACAGAAGTCATCTCGGGGCACTGAACAGAAACATTTCCAGCTGCTCCCACATTACCTGCAATTTCAAAACAGTTCAGACAGTTTAAGGAAACAAACTTGAGCGTATCCTTTGTCTGTAAAATATCTTCTGGTTTCATCTAAAGTAGTTTGGACACTCTTGGGCTACGAGATTCCAGGCCTCCTTAAAGGCATCGACCACCCTCTGATCTAGAGGGCCCTCATCGGCTGCAGCCAAGTTTTGCTGAAGTTGCTCCATGTTTGACATGCCAATGATGACTCCATCTCCAAGATCACCCTGAACACAGCGTATCAGAGGATAAGCAGTCAGCTGTTTAGATTTATAGTGCAAAAACAGCTGTGCACGCAAGTTATGACAATTAACAGAACCTTTTGCAATCTTTGAGATTTAGCGACATCTAGTGGTGAAATACAGATAACAACCAAATGGAACTGCCTCAAACCTTTGCGGAAGTTTATAATACTTTTTTTTTTTCATAATTATCTGCATCCTGGTTAACACAATTGTAAAATAAATAATTCAAATGTTAAATGAAGACGATCCTTTAAAGCAAAACATTGCAGTTTTACGTCCTTGTATAAGTTTTATGTTGTGAAGTAGGACTTTTGAAATGTTTGGATATGAACCTGGTACGTGTTTGAACTTTTTGAGGTTATGCATACATTAAACTGAAAACCATCATGAATAGTGTCACCTTGAGATGAGAGTGGTGGTATATCCAGCGCATGGCTGCAGAAGTCAGGGAGGGTTTCTCTGATCCATACACCATCTCCAACGCCTTGAGAACCACATCTATGGCCTGGAACTGACTCTGCTTCCAGTATCTTCCACAGAAACGGGCATTAATCAGTTAATGTATGTGCTGACATGCAATCACCAAAGAAGTGGTTCAAAAACAAGCTGCTGGTCTACCTGTCCCTATACGCTGCAGCCCAGATGTTTCCAAAGAACCGTCCTTCAGGCTGAGAGACGTCTTTGTCCTCGTACTGGTACTTCCCCGTCAGAAGACCACCTGGAGGAAGAGGAGTTATGTCAGAGCCAAGAACTACCCATCAGTGCTGTCACTCAAAATGCATGCAATAGAACTACGGTACTCAGAAAAACTTGAGTTTTGAATTTAGCTTATGCAAAATACAGTTAAAACCATTGAAATGCCATTGGTTTTCACTTTATGAACTAAAAACTTAATTTGCTACTAATAGAACACAGTACCTGCAAGAGGATTGTATGCATAAAACTTCATTCCATAGTGTCTCAAACACGGCAGCAGTTCTGTTTCTACCTGTCTCGTCGTGGCGTTGTACATTCCCTGCAAAAAAGTCGTACAAATTGAAACCAGTGCAAACAATGGATGAAGGAGGGTTGAATTATTCTGGAAACATGAGCATCAAATTATTTTGGAGGTAAAAGTTCCAATATTTGTCTTTACTGCATCAGTTTATGTTTTTCTTTCAACTGCTCTCCTCCGCAGGGGTCAACATAATATTCAGAAATTGCTTATTAGGTATTTATTATGGTGATTTCTTTAAAATACATGTATATATATGTAATTACAAAATTTGAGAAGCAGGTGGGGGAAGTTTAAAAAAAAAGAAAAAAAAAAGTTTTGTTTCAGGCCTGTCTTTCAGAATCAAACTCTAGATTTTAATAAGTCATGTTTTTGTTTTCTGCTCAAAACATTCTGCAAAATCAAAACAAATGATACAAATTTGTTTTATTGTCATGAATCATCTTAAATATGCTAGAAGAACTTCAGTGCATTCTAATGTACAGTCGTCCCTTGCTGTATCGTGGTTCACCTCTTGTGGCTTCACTTTCCCAGGTTTTCTTAAACCCGTTTATTTTATATTGTACATGCTGTGCAGTACATTCATCATCTTCACCAGTTTAAGAGCATATGAAGTGTATAAGAAATTGGGAAAAATTTGTAGGAGCGTGGGAACAGTTTATAAAGCTTTAAATATATATAAATAAAATAAATATGACACCGCTACTTCACAGATTTTCACCTATCGTGAGGGTCACGTTCCAGAGACCCTCGTGATAAGTGAGGGATCACTTATCAAAAGCTGCTTCTCTACTTTTTTGTCTACCTCCTCTACTTCGTAGTTTTGAAGCAAATACCGGGTAGTTACAAAAATGCTATTAATATCTGACTTTGTCCATTTTATCTCATTTATTTTTAATCACCTTTTACATTACAATATATTAATTTGATTGTTATGAAATACCTGATAAACAGTGGGAACAATCCAGTTGTTATGTTTGCAGATGCACACAATTTCAGCCACTTCCCACGATGCATAGTTTGACAAGCCCAGCTCCTTGAATTTTCCCTGAGGGTGATAATTCGCGCATTAAATTACACTTGAATGTAAAGTTGTAATGGAACAAAAACAGTAAAACAACTTATTTAAACACATTATACAGTGTTGACTCTAGTCAGTTAAGGCTGCCGATCTGACCTCCTGGTGAAGTTGGTTGCAGGCCTTCAGGGTCTCCTGAATGGGGTTTTGATGATCTGGGGCGTGAAGGTAGAAAAGGTCCACGCAGTCTGTCTGCAGCCTCTGCAGGGAGGTTTCCAGCTGAGAGCGCACACTCTCTGGCTTCAATGTCTTCCCATCCCAGGGGTTGGCCTTTGTAGCTATGCTCACTGAGAGAGAGAGGAAGAAAAGATCAAAAGATCATATTAGACCATAGTTGTGATATAACTGAATGCTGAATCATCATCATCCCCCACACATTGTCCTGGGGGTGATAGAGGATTTAGAAGACAGAGTGAGATGGAGAGAGGCTGAGAACAACACACTGTGGTGACCCCTGAAAAAAGTACAGCTGAAAGAAGAATTTCAGTTTCAACTTCTTTGGCCAGTTTCAGCATTCATACTGCATATTCTGCAGAAAAAAAAAAACATTTATTTTCTACCTGGATTATTGAGCATGCATCAGGGCACATTTATTTTGTTAAAACCATTTAACGTCCTATAGTTATAAAATCAAACAGCATGCCAACTCTACAGTTCGGCCATTTGCAACCTTGTAATTACTGATACACAATTTTACAGTGTAACTTTGAACATAAAAAATATGAAGAATGTTAAACTTCAACTGTGTTTCTGTGTAGAACATTA
>JARVGQ010001639.1:20620772-20631004 GCA_031762355.1 Hypsolebias martinsi | reverse complement strand
TTTCCTTTGACCTTTGCTGACACCTTTTTGTCACAAATCACTCCTGAAACTTTTCTCCATCCTGCCTGGACTCTCTTTTTCACCTCTTTATCACACTCCCAATTTTCCTGGACAGTGGACCTCAAGTACTTGAAGTCCTGCACCTTTGTGACCTCTGATCCTTGTAGCCTGATACTCCAGCAATAAATGTGATGACAATATTTTTGTGTTTGCTCTTCTCCCTGTTCTGTTTGTGTTTGCTGATCTGACAAAGACCCACATGGGACATCCACAGGTATGGACACTCTTTGACGCAATTCTGTTCCCTTTCCTTCACTTCTGTCTTTGTGGGGACATGTTCGGCCCGGTGATGTAACGTTCTAATGACAGAAAGTTTGTGTTCCAGTGAGTGTCAAACAGAAGGTACTGATGGGTGTAAACATCAATATTGAGGCTTCCATCTCGTTCCATGTTCACCAAACAGTCTGTAAAAGGCAGAATGTTGTTGTTGGCATCCTCTCTGGTAAACTTGGTTATCCACAGAATCAATGTGTCTGGTGAACGCTTCTACTTCTTTCACATGGATTCTGACCCAAGTGTCGTCCACATATCTGAACCAGCGGCTCGTGTTGTTCTCTTAAATAGTCCAGGGCTCTCTGTTCCATTTCCTCCATATGGAGATGGGCCACACTCGGTGACACTGGAGATCACATGGAACAGCCGTGTCTGTAAAAGCTGTCATTGAACTTGAACTAAATGCACACTGAATAAAAAGTTAGGCAAAACATACACTTTTTCACTTCCTGAGGGAAAAAAAATAGATTGTGGTCTATTTTAGGGTGTGTGCTAACAAAATCTGGCAAAAAAAAAAAAACAAACAAAATGCAGAGCTTAAGGAAATGTGAGCGTAACATTTTAAAATGGAAATATAAAACGTACTGAAGGGGAGGAACATGAATACACAAGGGCACTACACAAAGCAACAGACTGAGCTGGGATGCTCTTTCCTGCAGGCCACATACAAGGAGTGTGTGAAGAGGGAACGTAAACCTCCACCAGTCTGAGAATCCCATTAAACAGCGAGTCTTATCAGGAGAGGAGGAAGTGGTCGTGAGCTCGCCTCCAATCCCCACGGCAACGGGTACTCAGCTGACCTTATTAACATGGTACAGTAAAGCAGTGGAGCGTGCAGCAGCACACTGGCCAAGAGGCCGAGCTGTACTCGGGAGTGAAGGCTGCTTCAACACGCTGAAAGGCAACGACACGAGGCCGGTTCGACCAGTCTTGCTTTCACAAATTTACTTCCTTATGTGCTCTGCAGAAAAACCAACACGCTCATGGAGGGGTCTTACCTGAATTGCTCCTATGTTCTCCATCAGCTGGTCGGTGTTGGACGCCCCTAAAAGCACAGAGCTCACCCCCTCGTTCCGTAGGCACCATGCTGCAGGAGACCAAGTAAGCAGTGATGACAGCCCCACCATTAAACACACAAACTCCAGAAACATTCAGACACAAACATATGCTGCACAACGTGACACACAATCACCTTCCCTTCATTTTTACATCAGAAATAAAATCCCTGCATAAACAAACCATCCCTATAAAACAAATCTGCACATATATAAATATATAAACTGTGCTGTAAGATACTGGGAGGCAACAAATCTAATCTTGTTCTGACTGTCCTGCAGAAACCTCACTGGTCTGTAGATATTAAGGGGGTTGCTGCGTCTCGACTAAATAAGAGAGACAAACAGAAACTAATAAAGAAAAATGGTGGTGATGTTAATTTACATCTAAAACCTGTTTAAAATGAAATGACAGATGTGGCATTGATTTAAAACACAATAAATATACATCAGGGTGCCAACACCACCAAGCCATTTAAGTTCAAGAGTTAATTTTTGGACTTCAAGACTAAACTTTGCTGATGACATGCAAAAAGATTGAATTTTTGTGATCACTGAACATTTCAACACACACACACACACACACACAAAAAAAAATCCCCATCCCCAGTTCTAACTGTGAGCTGTATTACGCAACACGACTGAATTCTTCTGCAATTGAGGAAGATTTACTTGTAAGCAGATTAAAGGGAGTGGAAGAATGTTGCAGTAAAAATAGTGGGATTATGTTCCAAAATAAATCTACCAACAAATTAAAGAGAAGAGCTCAAGAAGAGGCAACACTTGACAGTGTTTTGTCTTTTCAATTTGACAGGAGCGGAGTGTTTCTAGCAGAACTATGAGACTCACATCTATTAACTCACATCCTTAGTCTGAGTCCTGAATTCAGCACCCGCTTCAAGCCAAATCTGTCATTGTTACCTAGTTTTTATTCAATACCAGAGCGCCAGTGTAATCTAGATGACTGTGCAGTACATATAAATCTCGTGTGCTGCCTTTGGAAACGCTGAATGGATTTATGACAGTTGGGAGACTTCAGGCTGTCCACTAACAGGCTGTGAAACTTAATTTATGTCACTGTTTCACTGTGAGTTTGAAAGATCTGCTGCGGTCTGCTCTGAGAGTGCCCAGGTTTTTTCACTGCCGCTCTAAACATCTGGTGTTTCAGCAGCCCTCACAACTGCGTCTTGTTGAATGTTCTTACTTCTGCTGCTCTGCGATAACCGTCACCTCCTGGATTTATATCTCAGATGCTACTTTGATGCCAGACTGACACTTGAAGCTACTAAATGCATGTGAACACCAAAAGAGAAGCTCTGATCTGTGTACAAACGTATTATCTGAGCATGTTTCATAATGTTTGTATTGCCTTTTTGTGTGGTTTTGCAGGAACGAGTCAGATCTAGACTTGGAGGAGACGCTGCGTTCTTCCTTTACGATCTTTACCTGTTTCATTGTTTAACGTCTCTACGATGACTTTCGCTCCAGTGCGATTACAACACAGACAGGTGACAGCTGTGAGAGCGCCACTGACCCCGGCCTGTCCGAGGCAGAGGGACGGACAGACAGACAGAAAGAGAGAGAGCAGCAGAATGTATCTGCGTACCGATGGCGAGTTGGGGCAGAGTGCAGCCCAGCCGCTCCGCGATTGCCTGCAGCTCTTTCAACTTCGCCTGCTGACGCCGGCCCTCCTCGCTCAAGATCTTGTCCTTCAACCACTGGTAGCCCTGTCGAAAACACAGCACACCTGCTTAAAAACGCCGCCCTGCTCACACCGCCGAGCCGCAGCTCCCGTGTCACCAGGGCCTGTTTTTAAACACGTGACTCTGTCTTCAGCTGTCAGCGCCTCAGCCAGAGAAAACACAGCTCAAACTGCACTAGTTCAAAATGTTCAGGTTTTTTTTTACATCAAAATATCAAAGTTACAAAGTATGCAGAATGAAATCAGATGATTAATTTCTACTCAGCTGAGCCAAAAAGTGAAGCATTGAGGATGCTGTGAGTTACACATCAGGACCAGAAGAAATAAACATCCACAAGCAACATGAGCCAAACTGCAAGCAGGAGCTGAACAACACCAACACAAAGGAACAGTCACAACACGAACTAGTGAACGACTACCCGACACACAGTCCACAGACACACAACATGCCACTTCACCACAGTGGAACGCTACATTGCACACGTTTAAAGGTTGGTTTGTGGACTGACTTGGTTTTCAAGTCTGGATGCTCCTTTCTACATATCACATCTGTTCCTTTGCAGCACATTTTTCTGTCACTTTCTGAACTTTCTTAAATATCTTCTTTCTTCATTAATGATATGTTGAAACAAAAATGTGTATTATAAAACGCAATTCTCTTACACTTGAATAGCCTGAACTAACACTCATTTAGTCGTAGATTTTTTTTTTTTTTTGACGCCATGATAAATGTGTTCTGGACTTGGAGTTTCAATAGTTGCCTTAAAAGTTCAACTAATAATTTATTTTGGGTCAAATTTAAAATAAAAATGCTCCAGTAGTGTCAAAGCTAAGCTTGTAAATGCACTGTTATTCTGTGTGTTTGTGTTGTACTGTATAGTGCGCGTGCAATAAAACAAGAACGTTGAGCAGCTCTGGTTGTGAAGAGGTGCGCAGTGCGAGGCGACAACACAGCACTGAAAACACACAGGTACACAGTTTACGGTGCGCAAAGAGTTACAGAACCTGAAAGAGACAAAAACACAATGAAACAAACAACCAGCAGGGAAACACAACAGTGGATGTAGCACAGACGACCAGAGAGGAAAGTGGAGATGGTAATCTGCAGGGCGGGGGGGTGTCTACCTTTAGAGATGCCCGCGAGTACGGAGGCACTCTGCCGTCATATTTCCCTGAGATGATCCCGCAGGCCAACGGAGACCATGTCATAGCTCCTACACCTGACAAAAGAAAAAAAAATGTAACTAGAGAAATTGAATCTCCTGCGAAAATGCAGTGTGAATGCTTATTACTGAAGAATTTGCAGAAAAACAGCTGAAATTAGCTAAGAACTTGCTAAATTGTAGCAGAAACTGAAGAACGGGTCTAAATTAGCAAAAGAAAGCAGAAAGAACACATATTTGCTGAATTAGGATTAAATAAGCAGAAATGAGCACAACAATTAGAAAACTAGCTAAAAAAAAGCTAAAATTAGCAACAACAAAAAAACAGCTGAAAAGTAGCTGAAAAGGCAGGAAAAAAGCTTAAACAACCAGAAAGAAGCAGAAAGAGGTGAAATCAGCTAAATAATGTGAAATTAGCTGAATTTATGCTAAAATTAGCATAAAACAGCAAAATAGTAGCTGAAATAGCAGAAAATGCTGAAACTAGCAGAAAAAGCTGAAATTAGCAGAAAGAAGTTAATTAGACTGAAAGCAACAGAAATTACCACAAAAAATTGAATTATCTGAAAACAGCTGAAATTAGCTAAAATGCTAAAAAGGTAACTGAAAATGTAGAACAAGCTTAAATTAACAGAAGAAAACAGAAATAACATGTTCTCTCAATTAGGCTGAAAGAAGGAGAAATAATAATAAAAAAGCAGAAATTAGCACACACACACACACCCCCCCCACCCCAGAAAAGAAAGAAGCTTAAATTACCAGAAGGACGTGGACAGAGCACATTTTTACTGAATTAGGCTGAAAAAGGTTGAAATGAGTGCAAAGAAAATGTGCAATTAGCCTAAAAAGCTAAAATAAGCATAAACATCTAAATAGTAAGTGAAATAGCAGAAAAAGCTGAAACTAGCAGAAATAAGCTGAAAGGAGCATATGCTGAAATTAGCTGAAAGAAGCTAGAAGAAGCACAAAAATGTAGTTTGCAGAAAGATGCTGAAAGGAGCACAAAACAGTTTAAAAAAAAAAAAAAAAAAAAAAAAAAAAAAACAGCTGAAGTTAGATGAAAAGTTTAAATTTGCATAAGGAAGCTGAAAGAAGCTCAACCAGAACAAAATGTGAAAGGAGCAGTAAAAAGGTTGTAAACAGATCTAAAGATTTGAAGGATGTAAAATGAGTTCAAATCATTTTCTGAGGAAAAAAGTGGCAGAAAAGGCTAAATATTTCAAAAAGCTAAAGTTGTGCACCAATACCAAAAGTCATAGCAAGACTGTCCCGAAAGAGCTGAACGTTTTGATTTATGATTTGTTGCAATAGTACAAGAATTGTGGAACGAGAAATATGCTGAATAAAGTACGGATGAAAAATGGATCATAACAGTGTGAATGCTTCATAAACATTCACACTGTTGTTGTAAAAAGCAGGAGTGATGCACTTTCTGAGAGTTGAGTCTCCTTTAGGGTACTGAGACTAGAGCGCGCCATTTTAGCCAAACGGCTTGAAAATGGACCAGAGTAACTCCATCTTTAACAAAACGACTAGTCTGTGTGTCCTTAACGTGTATATGATAGAAAAATAAAAATCAAACGTGTTTAAAGAATTAAAGGCTGTCCACACAGAAATGTGTTTTTGTGAATATGTTTTTTTTAAATAGTTTCAGTCTTGTGTCTACATAAAAACTGTGGGAGCCCCAAAACGGTGGGAACGTTTCAGCTGAAGTGCTAAGAGCCTGTGTGATTTAAAGAGATGCAGAGATACTCACAACAGTGCATGTTGCCTTCTCTGAAAAGTGGCATTCAAAACATGCAGCACAAAATTAACAATAACTATAAAACTGCAATCATGACAGTGCTAATTTGTTGACTTTTTTGTGCATTTTAAATGGCTATAACATGTTGTACATCTATAAACTGTAATAGTGCTGTTGATATCAACATATTATTGGAATTAAAACATATGAAGCACAAAATACCTGTTTTTTTAATATTCATTAATTCCGTAAGTGTATTAGGACATGTATGTCCTCTGGTATCCATCAGGGGGTGGTGCAGCACCTTCCACATCCCTACTTCCCATAATCTTGGTTTATTTGTAAAACAGGTTCCAGAGTAAACTTTTTTTTTTTTTTTTTGGAAATGATAATGTCACAACACTACCTCTAATATAACCTGAGCCAAGAGTCTCCTTTTCTTCTTCTTGTGTTTACATTTTGCACAAAGCGTGTTTTATGCTATACTCATGCTGTCATAGTTACCACAATGTTTCTTTGATTGGTTTTGATGTTTCTATATGATTTACAACATTTTTTGAAACAGTGCTGTGTTTGTGAGGATATTTCTTTTGAAACAACAAATAAAAAAAAA
The DNA here is from genome assembly GCA_031762355.1 of Hypsolebias martinsi. Classification (NCBI taxonomy): domain Eukaryota; kingdom Metazoa; phylum Chordata; class Actinopteri; order Cyprinodontiformes; family Rivulidae; genus Hypsolebias; species Hypsolebias martinsi. The sequence goes on along the minus strand of JARVGQ010001639.1, from coordinate 20,624,394 downwards.
AATGTTTTGGAAAAACTGCATTTCCATATGGACAAGACCTAAGCAAGACCGTAAGAGCGCTACACACGTGAAAGCACCTGCAGGTGTGCTTACAGCTGAAAGCAAACATTAATCTAAAGCCACAGCTGCATTGAGAGACCCACCTATCTTATGAAAGAGCTCAGGCAGCTGCACCTCCACCTTCTCCCTCTGGAACATGTGGTACTCAGCCTGCTCACAGATGGGGGGGATCTGGTTGAACTGCCGTGCAACCGAGTACGCTTCCTGAAGGAAAACAATCACACTTATACACTTATGTAAAACAAATCCTTGGGTTTGTTTCTTAAAAGGACACAACTGGACTTTTTCGTTTTCTTAAACTCTCACTAGAGACGATCTGACTTTATTTTTAGAAAGTCGTCGCCACAAACGTTTTCTCACCATTATTTCCATCGGGCTCCATCGGGATGTTCCCCAGTACATGGCCATGCCTTGATTTATCACATGGGTCATAGCTCGAACCGTTTCTGCAAAACCACATACAAACATGCTAAAAACAGCATCAGCACTGCTCTGACCCGGTTGTGTTTTCTCCAACAAGCTACATATCTGCTGGTTCTTTGATTTTACAAAACACACATTTGTCATAATTTACACTCCAAACTGCCTGGACCATTTAGGATGGGGGAGGGAGGGAGGATCTGATTATGTTAATGAGAAAGCTGGGAATCCTCACGAGCATGACATCTGATCCTAACAAGGCCCGTTTGAATGACATTCCTCTTTAATTTACCAGAATATGTCTTCTTCTTTTTTTTCCCCTACACCGTGCTACATGAAAAAGAAGTCAAGTGAAATGAATAAGAGATGACAGCCGTACGTACACCAGTTCAAATCTTTAATCGAACACAAAGTGTGTTGACACACTGGATGACGGATTATGTATTTTAAGCACTGTGGGTTAAAAATATGCCACCCCCCACCCCCCATTTCTTCTAATATGCAGGGTGAATGTTAAAGAGATTCATCTCAAGACATATAGACTCTACACTTCATCACATTTTATTTGAAGATAGGAATTTCATTACACAGCCAAAGATGTGGCGTTGACTCTAATTTCCGTTTTCATTGTGACACTTGGTTGCGTGTGGCTGCAGAGCAGCACAAGAAACAGGTTAGATAACGATCGGGCGTCTCAGAGAAGGGCGGGAGCACAGGAGTGTAATAAAACCAGATTGCATCAACCCTCAGTAATCCTGCGTCCATCTATTAACTTTACTGATGCTCTGCTTTGAACAAATCAACACTTTTTATTATCGAGTGGGTGCTCGGCTTTAGAGGGTTTCTGTAAAGTTGCAGTTTGCCTCCTTTTTTTTTTTTTTTTACCCTGTTTACCCCTATGGCTACTGCCAAAATAACATATACCAGATGGTTTCAGCCTCTGTACGTTTGAAGAAAGACTCTCAAAGCTGTCCATGTGGACTGAGTGCAGTCGTTAAAGGGCAGATGGGGGAAAAAAATACTTTTTTTTCAACTAAACACCACTGGCTACTTCTCCCAAACAAGACAGTGAAGTATTGAAAAAGAGCCCGAAGCATCAAACTGAAGGCAGAAAAAAAAAGACAGATTCAACTTTAACCTGCAGAGGAACTTAACTACATGAGCAGATGGATCCTGAGAGTCCATCTAAGCCCACACACGGTTAATACTCTGCCATTTAAAGGTCTCCAGCATCAGTATTTATTATCATTCTGACTGCGGAGGTGGAAGCATCCTGACCACATGCAGCATTTAAAAATAGACGGTTCAGTTACAAGAGCTGTGTATATCTAAGTCTTCACACTGCAGTAGTCATAGAGACAAACAGGAGGCTTAAAACAAAAGACAAAACAAGAAAAACATTTAAAAGCTCAAAAAAAAATAAAAAAGAGAAAGAGGACTTGCCTTCCATAGGTGTGTTGGGGTCGGGTCTGTTAGCGAAAACCACATCCACGTAGTCTAACTGCAGTCTTTCTAGAGAAGCCTTTAAACCTGAAAATAAGCCCCTCTGTTACTGACACTGAACCTCGGTTGTGACAGGTACAATATTAAAGTGCTTGATCGAAATGAATGCAAATCTCTGGGATTTTGCCCCCACTGTTGTCTTGGCAACTTCAATAATCTCAAGAGAAGGCAGATTATTGAGTTGCAGCTTTGATTTCCTCAACCCGAAAACACTAATTAGAATGTAAGTTATTAATTCAGCATCCACATTTAATCCGGTGACTGTGATGCTTACCTTCTATAATGTGTTTTCGGGATAACCCTCTTTCAGTCTCCGCTCTAAAACAAAACAAAACGCAGACTTTGTGTTATTTAAGAAAAAAAAAAAAAGTATATATTTAAAATCCAGCTGGACCTGCCCCTCAGTGCTGACAATACATCATCATCCTTTTAGAAATGTGAGAGGATGTTTTCAAATTCACTGAAAGAACCTGACAACAGTTCAGTTTCAATGATACATGATCCTGTTACCGGGGGCATCAGCGTCTGACAGTGTCAGGAAATATTACACAGGAAGATAAGTTTTCATTTGGCAACTAGACAAAACTTACTTTCCACCCCAAAAGATCTTCGTTGTTATCACCAGACTTGAGCGTCTAAACAGTGGAGAACGACAGCACATCTGTTAGAACACCTGCCAAACAAACTTGATGAATTACAGACAAAAGCAGTGATGCAGATGTTGGTGGTTTGTGCAACTCTCTAAGATGTAAAAGACGCACTAAGATTACATGTTTCTATCCGTTTCTGTTCGACAACGCTCATGAATTTTATGTACAAGTGCAAGTGTGTCACTCGATCCCAAATAACTAACAAATGTCAATCCAGGATCAGCAAGGCAGATGACACAGCACAAGAAGTTCATCCATTATTCAGCATCTTTGAGAAGGGACACTTGAGTAAGAAGCCACATTAATCCTGGGTTTTGTGAGCTGGAACCTTACGGCTCCAGTTCACAACACACACAATACACAACTTCCTGATGGGTCAGAGAAGTGAGATGATAGAAGATTAGGCAGGCCGGTGGAGGAAGGAAATTAAAACCTGCCAAACTCGATTAAAGTGTGCCTCATACCTCCATCCTTTCTTCTTTATGATGTTTCCCAGCACCACCTCTGCCCTGTGACATGGAGAGAAACAAAGATGTAGTAAAGATCATACAGGAATGGTGCGAGCGTTTACACTGTCTGGGAATGGATTTCTGAATTAAAGGAAGCAATGTGGCTCTGCACACGTAGGCCTGTCACAATAACAAATTTTACTGGGCGATTGTCTCAGAAATTATTGCAATAAACAATAATATCGTTTGAAATCTGACAATAATATCAAATTTAAGAAGAAATGTTGGGTAATTTTTGTGTGTGTTGCCTTTTTTGAACACTAGATGGCAGTATAGACTGTTTGAACCGAAGGATGGTTAGTGAGGGAGCGAGCAGCGTGTCTCTTTAAGAAAAATGGGAGTTAAAATGGATTTTACAGAGAAAAGAGAACAGAAGGGGTGAGTGAAAAGCACCGGAGTTGAGCCTTTTGTCATCCAGTGTCCAGTAGAAAGACACACGGATAAATGATAAAGCCATCCATCCATCCATCCATCCATCCA
>JARVGQ010001639.1:20538061-20550954 GCA_031762355.1 Hypsolebias martinsi | reverse complement strand
TTGAGAGGCCACTCCGTTAAGTTTTTGGGATTGTGGGGTCCTCTGTTACAAACCCTTAAAAAGATGGATCTCCCTAATATCCCAGATTGATGGGGTGATTTGTTTGTTCGTTTGCAGCTGGTATAATTGCAATTCTAGCTCTTCCTTTTCTTTCTCTTCCTAGTTTCTGGAATCGTCTTGACTGCCCTGATGACACGTCTATCCCCTAGAGCCTGAATCCCCCACTTTTTTGTGTGTGTGTGTGTATTGTCTGGGGTTCGAATATTCCAAAATGTTCAAATGTCTTCATTACTGTATTCTTAAATGGTACACTGTTAAAATTGTTGTTCCAAACTGTATCTTACGTGCTGTACTTTGCAAAATTCAAAATAAACGTGGGGAAAAAAATTATCATCTGCCAAAACAAGTAAATAATTTGTTTTACAGCAGCAGGGTCTGGTCAGGTACTGTCCCTTTCTTTAGTCCAACACAGGATCACAGCTAGTCAAGACAAATTAAAGAAGTATGATTGATGGACTTTCTGTACATAAATTGTTGAAAATAACTGCAACTTTCCTTCCCTCCATTGACTAAGGTGACATTGTTTACATGAACGTCCCTACAAGAACACTCTGCAGATGTTGGATGCTGTCTATCATGTTGTGCTAAGATTCATAACTAGCTGTAACTACTGTACCCACCATTGCACCCTGTATTCAATGGTTAACTGGACATCATTGACTTCACGCAGACTCTCCCACTGGTACATTTTCATCTTTAAATCACTTCTTGGTCTGTTGCCTTCATACTTTTCCTCCTATATGTCACTGCGTGAGTGCAGCTACAGCGTGCGCTCCCAGGACATTATTACATGCAGTGTTCCCTCAGTGTGGACATATATAGGTAAAAGGACCTTCTCCTACTCTGCTACTGTTTCCTGGGAAATCTTGCAAAAAGATCTGAAGCTCTCAACCTTAAACATCTGCCAAGTTCCTGAGAAAAACCAATGCAGACATGTTCTTGTTTTAAGATTTCTACACCGCCTTACAACCTAGCTGTTTTTGTTCCTTTTTTTTTTTTAAATACCATTTTCTTTTATTTCTTCTTCTCAGTTTGTTTACTTTCTTTTATGATCGGCTGTTGTCGTCTTTGGTGTCTACTATCGTTATCACTTTTTGTTAAAATCAGATGTCTCTTGTAAATGAGTCCCCGAGGCTCAATGGGACTACCAGTATAAATAAAGGTTGAATGAAAAAAATCTAGAGGACTTTGTACAAGAAATGCAAACTAAATATGTCACAATGTTAATAAAAATGTATAATAGCATTTATTGCTTACTGTAATACAGTATAGTTTTTTTTTTAACCATTTATCCATTATCTTTACCCACTTCTGGGGTTGCGGGGGTCACTGGTGCCCATGTACCAATACCAGTAACAGGTCTCACTTGTAAATGAGTCTTCAAGGCTCCATGTAATTTATCAGTTTAAATAAAGGTTGAATGAATGTCCAGCCATCACTGTGCGAGAGGCAGGGGACCCTGGAAGAGTCGCAAGGTCTATCACGGGGCCACAAGGAAAGACAAACAAGACAAACAACCATTCACTCTCTCACTCAAACCTAGGGACAATTTAGAGTTACCAATCGACTAACATGCATGTTTTTGGTCTGTGGGAGGAAACTGGAGTACCTGAAGAAAACCAGGTACTTTTATCTATGAATCAGTAATCATTTTAAAGAAAATGTGAAAATGAAAATGTGTATTTGAATATTTATACTCAAATTTTAAAACATGCTCAAAACAAAAATACATGTTAATATCAAACCTTGAATGAATTAAAATAGTTTTCCCTAACATTAAATCAAATGACATTAACTTCGGTAAGTGTCAAATTCTATGTCTTCTGTTTATTTTTTGACTAATGTATTTCTATTTTGAACCATATCTTGAGTTTATTCTAGCATATCAAGTTTGGCTCTTAGCACATTTTGCTAGTAAGATTATGGTAATTGATGTAAATTAAATCTATGTTAATTCTACAACAAGCAAAATATTTTTGATAGCAAATCAGGCAACCAACAAGCTTCTACCTCACCTTTTAATAGTTAATTAAACTAGGAAAACTAAATAAATTTCAGCTGAACCATAACTAACAGAGGCAAAAAAAACAAAACAAATATCTGTATTGGTCTAGAATGTAAAACGCACATAAAAAGGTCAGTATTAATTTGAGCAAAGGTGTCAGTAGAAGTTTCTTTTTAAAAAAATCCAAACTTGTCCTGCCCACAATGAAAGCATCTCCTTTATGCTGTTAACAGTGATGTGTTTGGACATTGTGACAAACAAATTACACATACAGTAAAACCACCCACTCACTTGCACTCCTCACTCACTGAGTCCATGAGACTTTGCACACTTAGTGTGGTAATGTTGACGAGAACAATCTGTACACCGAGTTAGACACAGAATATATTACACATGCCATGACTCCAAGTTTATATTAACCACTTTCCTGTGCATTTCATACTGTGTTTTGTTTACACAAGCAACATTTGATAGCTAAACAAACAAATAAATGTCATATTGTCAATAAATAAAACAAAACAAATTAAAAAGCCAATGGAAACATGTGTATCCAATTAAGTTTGTGATGTATTGTCAGCTTTGCAGTGGCATTAAAAGCCTGGACCATGGTACCGTTGCCTCACAGCGAGAAGGCTGTAGGTCCAGCTTCCAGTTTGGGTCTTTTTGCATGGTGTTTGCATGTACACTCAAAGAAGTGAAACAGAGCATTTGTTCACATTATGTTAACATTTCATTTCATATTAACATATCCAAAATGTGTTTGCTGTGTTTTATTAATTCTTTCTAGTAAAGATAACATGATTATGTCACATGTTAACCTAACAAAATAATTTCGGTTTGTGTGAACACAAGACAATTTAGTTAAGTTAATTAGCACCCCATTACCTCTCTTGACCATAAGGGGGCAGTAATGCAGCATCCGCTGCAATAAAACTGCATCAAAAGAAGAACCAGTTCAAACCGGATTTTTCTGGATCATTGTCAGAAGACGTCAGTTGTAAGTCCGCCGCTGTACAATTTGAAGTTCCTTTCGCTGTCAAGATTTGGTTATTTCAACTTTTTTTAGAGTTTTATCAGGTAAGGATATATTTTTTGTACCAGTTTGCTGTTATGTTATTGTTGTATATTGATAATATACTCGAACACATACGGGAGGACGGGGGAGCGAGAGGCAGGAAGAGGGCTGGGTCATATCATTCACTATGATACCGGTAAAAAAACGGAAAAAAAAACTTGCCCGGGAAAATATATCATGATACGCTAACTTAATGGCGTAAATACATCAGTGTTTCCCCTACCATTACAAGCGGGGCGTATCACTCAGTTTGCCTCTTCCCTTACACTGAAACCCCCTCCCCTCTCCCCCCTCTCCCGCGCTTGAAAACTGCAGGTGCAAAACAGCGCGCGCGCAACTCCAGCACATAGTGAGAGCGATATTTTTAACTGGTAGAAAGTGCGCGAGGTTATCTTTCCTCAGGTTAGCCTTTTGGCAAAAAATAAAATAAAATCTGTGCATCCAAGCTACTAGTGCAGCCTCTGAAATGTTTTTCAGCACAGGAGGGAACGGTCTGAACTGAAACCAGCTTGTGTTCTTGAATAAGAATCTGAAACTTGATAAATGATAACCAGCTAGACTACTTTCTGCTTATGATCAGCAATTTCAGGCAGCATTTAGTTTGTTTTCAGCATTTGTTACATGTTATACTGTACTCGTTTAAAGGCAACATGTTTTTTGATGTTACATTTATGCTCAACAGATCTTAAGCTTTCATTTAATGATTAGTCTCTTTAGAATGATTTGTTCAATTTTTTTAGAGATATAGTAGAGTGCTGTATGAACAGGTAAATGAGGGCACATATTATAATGTATAAAGTGCATAGTGTTTTGATAATACTGTATAGATATAAGTACAGTCCATTACCTTTTTTCTTTTTCTTTTTTTTTTTTTTTTTGGATCTGCACCTGCACTTTAGATTTTGTTGATCTATATTTTATGCAGACTTTTTCAATCTAAATTACAGAAGAATCTTTTTTTTGTTTTATACTGTACTTTGAGACTGAATCCTTCACTTTCGTTCACTTCCTCTGCTGCCATTGCTAAAACTACAGGCAGACTACAATTCAAAAACAACGCAGAAAATAGTCGTCATCGTTTACTTCTTCCCCGTCTGTTTGCTGATTGGCCCGGTAGAAAATCTACCGGAGAGAATCCAAGAGAAGGGGAGAAAGTCTAGACTGCGCTGTAAGTGAGTTTTTTTTTTTTTCCCCCCAAGCGGAGTTGCACAGGAAGGTAAGACAGGTACACCAGCGTAGGCGTCAAGTATAAAAGCAACACCACTTGATCCGCTCAAGACAAACGTTTAAAAGCACGACAACTCAGCTTTAAAGCAGGTAGCCAGCAGAACAACAAAAAAGCCTACAGTACATAATCCTTGGTGTTACTATAAATGCAAACGTTATGCCCTTTTCATATCTTCTGATAAGCTGAGATAAAAGTTCTATACAGTTTTGAAAACGAAAACTGATGAAGCTGACAAGTAGCCAGTTTTTAATTTTAATACGTTTTACTATGTTTGGGCTAAAAATCCACATCCCGCTGAATCATTTGCACTTTTTCTCTTTTGAGAATCAGACAGACTGAGCAGTCTCGATTAAATGTTATAAGTCGAATTAATAAATTGAACTTGAATATTGTTTTTATATTTGAAACAATAATAAAAGTTGCAGAAACTTAATACAGTATTTAAATCCATCTCATTTTATTAATCAGTTTTGATAACCAGGTATTTGAACACAGAATCCTGGTGCCAGTGCTGTGTACAGGTGAACATTTAAAAAGTATCAAGGTGGTATTAATTCAGGTAGGTAATTCAAGGTATTATTAATTCAGAGGTTTTGGGGGGGTGGAAATGTGTTCCTGAGGGCGGGGGGTGGCATGACAAAATAATTAAGAATCTTTACTTATAAGTCAAGAGAAATTGAAAAAATGCATGTGAACTTTATGTTTTTGTGACTTTTGAGCATGCCCTTAGTAAATTATTAAATTTTAAAAAAAATTGCTGAAAAACTGATACAATAGTCCCTCAGTACTTTGCGGTTCATTTATCGTGGACTCGCCCTATCAGGATTTTTCAAAATAAGATTGGACATGACACCCAATTGGCTGATTGATGAATGATCCGCACAATCGGCACGGAATTTTTATTTAAAATAAATTATTTTAAGTTATTTTGCGCCTGCTGCACCTTTGTGCACAGTGTTGCCAGATAGAGTCGAGGTTTTCCAGCCCAAAAATCTGTTATGAACTGCCCCATCACACAAAATCCCACCCAATCAAAAAAATAAAAAAATACATGCACACACACAAACAATACCCCCAACTCCTGTAAAGATATAATGGTGTTTATATGTTCATCAGTGTGATTAATCAAAATCTGTTAAATGTGATCATTAGTGTTCTTTATTCAGAAAATTAACACATCACATTTCAGTAACTGATTATTATAGACACAAATTAATTGGTCAATATGAATATTTCTATATTTATCACCACAATAATAGTTGCACACATTGTAAACACTCAAAATATTGTTGGTTTAGTGTTTACCTATAACCTAAACTTTTAAGGAATACACATTTTTAATAATAACTTTAAAAGTTATAAATGTTGTCTTTGGTGCCTGTTTGTTTTCTAAATACATGTATATATTAGTGTGTGTGAATGACAGGCATTAACATGAAACACTTTGTAGAACGGTGCTTTAGAAGTTCAGTCCATTTCCTTGTATCAGTTGACCGGCAGTTCTGCCACATCCAATATGGCGGGAGCTCCGACGTACTGCTGCAGCGGATCAGCCCACTCAACGAGGTGTTCACTAAAACTGCCTCACCAGTTCTCTGTTGTGAACGACCTGGCAGATGACAATAGCCAATCAGTGATGCAGAAAGGTCAAAGGAGCTTTGCTATGAAATAATGATGAATTATTGTTTGAAATGTGTTTAATAGTTAACTCACAAACTGCCAATCTGACTCCATATCTGCCCAAATTATCCCCATCCGCCCAAAGCAATTTTTACCCGCAAAATAGAGAATGAAAACCGCCCAATTGGAGGTAAACCGCCCAATCTGGCAACACTATTTGTGCAGCCCATACTGCAGGATAAACTTGCTGCTGCATCTCATCAGCTGTTCTCTGTGCAGAGCGGAGAAGTGGGCGTGGCCAAGAGCGCTTGCGGTAGCAAAGAGCAGAGGAGGCAGGGAGCTGACATTCTGTGCTCTTTTACAGTGTTTAGATTTTAGAAACAGTGTTGCCAGATTGGGCGGTTTTCATTCTGATTTTGCAGGTAAAAATTGCTTTAGGCGGGTGGGGATAATTTGGGCGGATATGGAGTCAGATCGGCGGTTTCTGAGTTAAACTATTAAACACATTTCAAACAATCATTCATCATTATTTCATAGCAAAGCTCTTCTGACCTTTCTCCATCACTGATTGGCTGTTGTCATCTATCAGGGTGTTTACAACAGAGAACTGGTGAGGCAGCCAGTAGATGCCTCGTTGAGTGGGCTGGCCCTTGTCGGTGCGTTGCGTCGGTACGGCCGCCATATTGGATGTGGCAGAACTGCCGGTCAACTGATAGAAGGAAATGGACTGAACTTCTAAAGTACCATTCTACAAAGTGTTTTATGTTAATGCCTGTCATTCACACACACTAATATGTGTGTGGGGGAGACAGAGATAAAGCTGCGCGCTGTTTGCACCAACAGTTTTACAGTTTTGGAGCAGGACAGCAAGAGACAGACATCTCAGCTGCGTGCTGCCCGTACAGACAGTTTTTCTTTTTTTGTGGGGTGGGGGAGGGTGAGACAGACAAGCATGAGTAATGCGCTGTTTGTACCAACAGTGCACCTGCATTGCGAGCTGTTGCAAGCTGCTAGTTACATCAGTGTCAACAGGTGGTTGGAGTGGGGTGGGGCATTCGGTTCTGTTGATGGGGCTTTTATAATGGTAGGGGAAACACTGCTGTTAAAATACACCAAAATGCAGGAAATAGCATCTGTTATTCAAAATTTTCTGAGACGGACCCCCCGCCTGCCCGCTGTTCCAGCATCAGTCAGTTTACAAATTAAGCCCTATCGTGGATATAGGGGACAAATCCATGTGATAAACAAGGGACCACTGTAATATTACCAAATAGGTATGTAACTACCTTTCAGGTTCCGCTAAATGTACTTCTGTTCTGTTACGATCATTGAATTGTGGCCTTCTCAAATGTTTTTATCTACCTTGAAGGAATCCAGTTTGAAAATTGTTTGTTCAATTTCAGCCTGAAGTTGTGGCACATTTTCCAGAAGAATAAGCTGCAGCTGTGAAACAGCGTTAACGTTTGGTAGGTATCATGTCCAAACGTAAATGCTGTCCTCTTCTTTTCAAGCTTTCATTGCTGATAGAAATTTTCTTTATTTCCAGCTTTTAATGTGGCAGTGTAAAGGTTGCAGTTTAAAGGCCTCTACTAGATGTCTATTGCTTAAACATTACAGGTTAAGACATCCATATTATGGTCGCAGGGACCCATATCCCTGCCCCTATCCTAGTTGTCCATGTACATTAAAATCATGGAATGCTCTAAGGTCACATCTCTGTCGAGCCCATTACACAGAACGGTCTCTGCAAACAACTTCATTAGCCACATTCAGATGCCATGTGTGCGCATTCTCTGAAATCTCCACTGAGAAAGAGTATTTTACCCATATAAATCTTCATTTCAAAGCCCATGAAAAAGTCCCTTGTGTGTTCAAAGACTGTACATTTACAACTAATATTTATGGGACATTTAAATCGCATAAAAACAGGAAGCACATTGCTTGTTCATATAGTGACTTTAAACCTGGTATAGTTGCAGTTAGAGAGAGTCCTGAAAGTGTGAGACTTTCAGGCACATTTGTAGATGATGAAGAGGCTAACTTGGAACACCAGCCTTCTATTTCGACTGATTTGACAGAACATTTTGAGAAAATGGTAGAGGAGAAATTTGCTATAATATTGCTCAAGTTGGAAAACATAGTCCACGTGCCCACCAATGCCATTGATGAACTTTTACAGGACTTGCATTTCCTAATGCTTTCTGCCTCACTGACTTCATTAAAGGGCATTGTTTCTGAATTTTGTGCCAAGCATAATCTTGCCCTTAATCAGGCAAAAATTGAAGAACTGGTCTCTGCATTATCTGTGTCAAACCCACTGGCAAAAACAATAGGAGATCAGGGCCCACTCAGTACTGCATTTAAACGACAACAGTATTTCATAGATAAGTTCCAAGTTGTTGTACCAGTTGAGTATGTTTTGGATAAGAAATGCAATCATACCTTCCAGTACATTCCAGTTTTGTAGTCATTGCAGCAGCTTCTTAGTAAAGATGAAATTATTGATGATATTATAGAAAACTACAGTGCTCTTTCAAGTGATGCCACACCACAGGCATACAACTCATTTCAGGATGGAGAGTTTTTCAAAAAGAAAAAATTCCTAGAAGAGTTGAAGATTTGTCTGACCCTTTATATTGATGATTTTGAAGTATGCAACCCTCTGGGTACCTCCAGAAAGAAGCACAAACTTTGTGCTATGTACTGGATTTTAAGCAACTTGTCTCCAGGTCAGCACTCTTCATTGTCATCCATCTATTTAGCTCTCCTGTGTAAGAGTAGTCATGTTAAAGACTATGGCTATGAGAATGTGTTGGAACCTCTTATTAATGATTTGGTTACCTTAGAAAAACAAGGGATCTTTGTTCCACGGATTGGAAAAAACCATTAAAGGCACAGTTCAGTGTGTTGCAGCTGACAATCTTGGTGCGCACGGGATTGCAGGCTTTGTGGAGAATTTCACAGGACAATACTTTTGTCGATTTTGCACAGGGTGTACAACTGACTTTCAAACCAAGCCGGTATTGTCCGGTGATTTCATGCTCAGAACTGCAGAAACACACAAGGAACATGTGAAGCATGCAGTGGAGATCGGAAAACCTTGTTTCGGTGTGAAAAGACCATGTCTGCTGACAAAGAATCTTTCTAGTTTTGATGTAACAACAGGATATCCCCCTGACATAGTTCATGATTTGTTGGAGGGTGTTGTTCCAGTGGAACTTGCACAGTGCCTGGGTGTGTTCATATCAAAGAAGTACTTTTCTTTTGAGTCTCTAAATAAAGTAATTCTTGGTTTTCCTTATAAAGGAGATGATAAAAGAAACAAACCTCATATTGTGCCACATACATTTTTAAGCAAAAATACAATAGGTGTCAATGCTGCTGAAAACTGGACACTGCTGAGGTTGTTGCCATTCATGATAGGTGATGTTATTCCTGAAGGTGAACTAGCCTGGGAGATTATATTGGATTTAAAAGAGATTGTGGAACTTGCTGTTGCTCAGACCCATACAGAAGAATCCATTGGATATTTTCAGTACAAAATTTCTGATCATAGACAGAAATACCAAGAAGCATTTCCCAACCGAAAACTTCTACCAAAGCACCATTTCTTGGAGCACTACCCTCACTTGACCAGATGTTTTGGTCCTCTTGTTAGAGTGTGGACTATGCGATTTGAAGGAAAACACTCTTTTTTTAAGCGTGTCACCAAACACACAAAGTGTTTCAGAAATATAGCTCTAACACTAGCGAGAAGACACCAGCTAATGATTGCCTACCACTTGCACTCAAATGCACAGAAACCTGCATTTGAAGTTTCAAATGTATCAAAAGTACCCATTGAGGTGCTCAAAAATGAGGTGTCGGTGCCTATTCGGCAGATGTATCCAGAAATGACAGAAGTTAACATGGCCAAGGGTGCAGAGAGCAAAGGAATTGGCTACCGACAAGGAATGATGGTCATCTGTGAATATAGTGATGGACTACCTGAATTTGGAGAGATAATTAGGATATGTGTCCTTCAAGATACACTATGTTTCATAGTCAGAAAATTCTCAGCTTGGTTTAGGGAGCATTATCGGGCCTTTGAACTGCAACCATGTCCGAATGGTAAAATGTTGCTGATAACACATGATGAACTGGCTGAGAAGTGCCCATTGCATGACTACTTCGTTGGGACCCTACGACTGGTCACATTTAAGAGATATCCCTACATCAAAAGTAGGTGTTGAATTGCTGTAAGTAAACCTGCAGTTATACAAGCTTAAAGCTACAGTATTTTGATTTTACGCACCCACCCCTCAATTTTCTTTTTGTTAAAATTGTCACTGTTGTGCCAGTATGGTATGAGACGAGACAATCTGTGGAAAAAATCAATTTCCTCCACCTCCTCTCAGTGCTACTATGCCATCTGCAAAAATGTATCACTCTCAGTCAAAAACAAACCAATCAGAACCCATCAGTGTAATTTTCCTAAGTAAAATGACAAAAATAGAAATGCAATGATTTAGATAAATAAATTTAAGCTGATTACTGGATGTGAAATAGTAATGTGTTAAATTACTCATTACTGAAAAGAGGGGGGGGGGGGGGCAGCAAGGCGGTGCAACTGGTAGAGCTGCTGCCTCTCAGCGTGCAGATCTCTGGTTCAAATAGCAATCCGGGGGCCTTTCTGGGTGGAGTTTGCATGTTCTCTCTGTGCATGAATGGGTTTTCTCCGGGTACTCCGGTTTCTTCCCACCGACCAAAAAAACGTGTGTTAAACTGATTGGTAACTCTAAATTGTCCATAGGTGTGAGTGAGAGAGTGAATGGTTGTTTGTCTCGTTTGTCTCTATGTGGCCCTGTGATGGACTGGAGACCCGTCCAGGGTGTCCCCCGCCCTTCGCACAGTGATTGCTGGACATGGGCACCAGCAAACCCTGTGACCCAAAAGTGGAAGAAGCGGGTAGAATAAATAAATGAAGAAACAAATTAATTCAATTGTCTGCATTGATTAAAACACAAATTTTTGGCAACCCTAATTGTAATATTCGAGTTAACTGAAAATGAAATGCATATAATTTGCACAAGAATAATGAATTCAACTGCTTGCTCTACCTCAGTTTAAAATTCCTTTCATTTATATACGCTTCTGTCTTTGTATATATATTTTTTCCTTTTCCAGACTGAAGTACTTGGATGATGACTGGACCCATCAAAATTCGAGTTATTCTTGGTGCTGACAATGCTGAAAAGCTGACCATTGAGTCAGGCATGCCAAGTTCAGTGGAGGATCTGTCAGATGAAATCAAGCGTCAGTTTGATATAGAAGGGGAGATTAGACTCCAGTATATGGACAATGACTTTAATGAGTTTGTTAATCTTAACCGGATCAGTTGTATTCAGGACAAAAGCACAGTGAAAGTCATTTGCTTGTCAGAGCCGAGTGACATCAACCAAAGTGTGGAAGAAGCATCACTATCATCTTCGAATACAGTGGTACTTTCCTCCCCTGACCCAGCAACTGCTCGATCACAGTGGCCTTTAGAGTTCAAGATACCAAAGTTTCCCTATGATGTGGATATGCAGCTTCAAAAAGCAAACCAGGACTTCATGTCAAATAAAGTTCTTCTGACCCCTCACTTCAAACTTAAGTCGGACATCTTGGAAAGCCTGGCCCAGGAAATTCTGAAGTTCAAGGCATATCCTTCAAACTTGGAAATAGAATCTGTAGCTGAAGCTTTAATAAAATCTCATCCATGTTTGAGAGAACAAGGATCCCTCTGTGGTTTCTATGGCTGGAAGATCAGTCTCAAGTACAAGCTGGCCAACTATAGAACCAAGCTGAGAAATTTGGGCATACCAGAACTAACCATCAATTCCCTGAAACATAAACCTACCGATAGATGTCTACCAGCTCATGATGTCAAGAAACCCAGAAAGGCAGAAGTTAATTTCTGCCCTCCTTTTCCTGCTGGAGAGACCCAGGACAGCCTTGAGGGTGAACGACTGTCAATGATATCAGAGCTCAAGAAAAGATGTAGTTATAACACTGTCAAAGAGAAAATGGCAAAGACTTTTGCATACAGGAGACAGGAAGTTGTCAGAGACAAGCCAATGATCTCAGATTTTAAAACCAGATGGCCAGGACTCTTCACAGTTGCAGAGGTATGATCAATGAAAAGCAGCCATCACTGAAATCTGAAAAGTGACACCACAGAAATAAGAGAATGTGCAACGTCTCTAAATGATGTGAACATGCATTGTAGTATGGATGTGCAATATGGCATAAAATTCATATCACAATATGTGTTGTGATGGGTGGTGGTAACAATATATCTCAATATGTTTTCGGTATAAAACTTGCAATAGGAATGAAAAAAAAACAGGGTGTCCTTTTGCCATCATTTATTTTGAAAACTGCTATACCACAAAATTATCTCTATTAAGAAAAGTCCACTACTGGGTCTAGAGCTGTTTAAAAAAAAAAAACAAGCATTAGGCTTATTGTAGTGCAAAACAGTGCAAAATATATCAAATGTAGTTTTAGCCATATGTTATAAACAAAATAATATGTTAACTCTTAGTTTCCAGTGTTCTCACTTAAGAAATGAACAGCAGCAGAGTAGCATTTTACACTGAAAAAAACTTCACCCACCAACCCTCTAGTGGGCGTCTCCTTCAGCTTTAAGGAGAGCTGACATAAAATAGCGACCAGTTTCCTCTGTGGCTTTGACCAGAGGGTCTCGCAGTAAAATCACACAACAGTGTTCTTTTCATAAATCAGTGAGCAGGTTTAACCCTTTTTATTTACAAACCGGATTCCAAAAAAGTTGGGACACTAAACAAATTGTGAACAAAAACTGAATGCAATGATGTGGAGGTGCCAACATCTAATATTTTATTCAGAATAGAACACAAATC
>JARVGQ010001639.1:20452175-20462926 GCA_031762355.1 Hypsolebias martinsi | reverse complement strand
TATTAGTTCATTTAGACTGAATGCTAAAATAACATAACAATTTGATTGTCTTGTATTTTCTGCAGATAATTTTAGCCTATTAATCTTTCTTCTCATTGTGATGGTCTAATTTTAAACTGCAATGATAATGTGCCATATTTATTTTAAAATAGCATTATAATAAAACTATGGAGTTCAATATGCTATGGCAAGCTTGACTTGCTTCTTCCTTGATCATGAAATTAACCCAAAACAAGTTAAATATGTTTTTAATTTATTTCTGAATCCCATTGCTCTGTATGATTGATGCCAGCCATTGTGACCTTCTGCTATGAAAGGTGGTAATTCCTTCAACCTTTCTGTGTTTATGTGTTTGTTTGTCTGATCTTAGCAAAATATTTAATGAGCTGTTGGATAGATTTGACTAAAAGTCTTAGAAAGTAATTTGATAGGCATCTGCAACTGAATGGCTTTTGAAGCCAACCTGATTCAAGATTGCCGCCACAGCTAATTAACTTTAGTAAAGACAAAAATGAGCATACGTCTGTATTTTCTGTAGAAAATGAACTAACATCTGGTGTGGTAGTAGCTGAGCCTCATTCCAAGCTCAAACTCTGAGCAATAACAAAATCAGTGAGGTCTTTGTTTAAAATGTTACGCAAGATGCCAGAAAAATCGAATTTCTTTAAAGAAAGTCTGCTTTCACATTTAAAGAGATAATTTAGATCGTTTGAAGTGGGGTTATTTGAAAATGAACAAACATAATCTTTCCTCAAGTAAACAGCTCTTCTGAGGGCCACAGCTAAAGTTTGACTCTGAGATTTGAGAAGCTGACAGCTAGTCTGAGCAGAGCCAAGACCAACGTGGGATTCTGCTCTCTTTAAACAACTCCATCCATCCATCCATTCATCCATCCATCCATCCATACATACATACATACATCCATCCATACATCCATCCATACATCCATCCATCCATCCATCCATCATCTTTTACCTGCTTCTTCAAATTCTGGGTTACGGGGGTCACTGGTGCCCATGTCCAGCAGTCACTGTGCGAGAGGCGGGGGATACCCTGGATAAGTCTCCAGTCCATCATATGGACACATGGAGACAAATGAGACAAAAAAAAATCACTCTCTCACTCACCTAGGGACATTTTAGAGTTACAAATCAGCCAAACATGCATGTTTTTGGTCTGTGGGAGGAAACCAGAGTACTCAGAGAAACCCACACATGCACGGAGAGAACATGCAAACTCCACCCAGAAAGGCCCCCCCCAGCCGTAATTCAATCCGACAATCTTCTCGCTGAGAGGTGGCAGCTCTACAAACAACTTTATTCTTCAAATTGTTATTGTGGTTGTTGTAAATGCTAATTTATAACTATTTGCACCATTGTTAATTTTGCATTACAAAATTATTCTGGCAGAAACTTTAGTATATTTCTACTGGAAGAACCCCAGGTTGCACCAGATGTGCTACAACTGGATGCTACTGCTGTTTGCGCTCACAAGTAGCCACACATTTCTTCATGGATTACCATAATCTGCATCAGTAAAAACTGCAATGAAAGTTCCTAAATTCAGGTTATTATAAGAGGGAAGCAATCCAGTTCAGCCCCACTCAGACTAGCCATTAGCTCATCAAACTGGGTGAGTGATAAACTCCATTACTCCAAACTGAGATTGAAGAGCTATACTACAGGTCAGATGCTAATTCTTCATAAAATTTTTCACCAGTCCCCACTTCAAAAGACCCAGACAGTCATTTTAAACCTTTTATCATTTTATCACATTATCACGCACCCCCGAGTTGCGATAAGAAAAAAAAACTCCAACTTTTAAAATATCAGCTATTAGTGCAGCCAACGTTAAAAGATTTCCCGTGCTCAAACCCAACAGAGGACGCAGTCTGATGCAACAGTCTACACCCTGAACCCAGAGGCTTTCTCCAGCCTTTGACAAACAGCGCCATTCCCCCACTCGCCTTCATTTCCATCTGTATGCTATCACTTGGCTGTCAGTGGCTGGATTGGCCTGTAGTTTGCAGGATGAAAGGCAGGAAGAGATCCTGTTGAGTGAATAATCTCACCAGTTTACAGAAGAGGGTGGATGTCAACTTGACAGACTGTGAGTAGCACACAGATTTTGGGATTCACGGCCAATCCCATAGTCCCTTTAAGTCTGGACGTGTGAATGTGAAATCAATAGTACATCCATACAACGGTTTGTTTGCTGGACCCCAGAAGGTTTTGTCATGAAAATAAGAGTCATGGATCTTTTACCTTGTGGATTGAGGACACAGAAAGGGGAAATATAAACAGAGGATTTCAGCGTGAAAACCTGGAAACATTTACGTTTTTTTATAGTCTATATAAAACCATGAACTTCGCAAACGCACCTGTTTCTGAATTTAAATTCAAGAAACAAGTTAATATGAAATCTCTCTTGTGTTAAAAATTCCTAATTGTATGCTGTGTGAATGGTTTGCTTTAATTGCTGTGTTCACCCGCGATGCTTCAAATCAAAAGTGTCACATCCTGTAGGTAAAGCTCACCGTCAAAGACGTCTCCTCAGGTATCTTTATGCTCCGCATACAAACGCTTCATCCTCATACACAATGTCAGCATGACCTGCTCCATGGGAGATATTCAATAGTCTTTGGTGGCACCATTGCAGAGGTACGTTTGTGCAACAGCACTGAGTGCAACATAGCTGTCTGTGCTGGCACTGCCATCGCGCTCTGCTGTTTATTTGATATGCAAAGGAGCGTTGTGGAGCAGCTCCACGGTCTTTGCTAAAGTACTTTACTCCTCACATAACCCAAAGTGGCAGCACCAGCATCAGGATGAGCTCCAAGAGCGAGGTGGCTCCCCTCTTGGTAATTTATAATGCACTTAACTCCTCTACCTTCTTGATTGTCTGCATTGCCAAGACTCAAACACACGGAGAAACAAAATAAAACATGTCACTTTTTATTGTGCTTTCCCACCTTCAAAGGCGCGAGTCTTTTAATGCGTTCTTGCTCGCTCGTGATCGTGTGCAACGAGAACAGGGGATTATTGTGCTTCAAGCAAACACCTTAAAGAGGACAAACGAAAACACAAAAATGGTCGGGTAAAGTCTGTAAAACACCAAAAGTGTCATTATTAAGACCACTTCATGGGGGTTAGATTGGTGTAACAGAAACTAACCACACCCTTCATGCCTTTGTTTTCACCTGAAGCCTGAAAATGGGCTACTGTTCGCTTGGGACACGAGAGGAGGGAGCTGTGGAGCGCCATTATGAAATGTGCTCTGTGGAGGGCCTGCAGGTAGCTCCAAGGATCAGACACAGGCAGAGCAAGAGGGGGTTGTTTGGCTTAAGTGTTTTTTATTAGACTAGATGGAGACCTAAACTCCATAACAGAGCTTCAGCCTTCTCTCCCAGACAGCGGCCTTCTTTCCCTCCTCACTCTAAACAGGCTCATATCAAAACATTGGCCCCTCACAGACATGCCTTACAAAAATGCCATGCTCCCCCTCCCTCTCTTGCTTTCTCTCGTTTTTACTACTTGGCTCAGATTTCGCTCTGCAAAAACACAAACGCACTGCAGTTTCCATTATCGACGGGCAACAAGCCTTTCTCTCAACCATTAAACCGGCAATTGTGATTGCCGAAAACAAAACTCTGCACGCGGAGAATCAACCGTGCGCAGACGTCTGCATGAATGCGCCGCAAAAATTAATGACGTACTTTGATAAGTTGGACTGAAGCTGCGGCGGATGCCTTTTGTCTGTCTGCACCCGAATCCCGGAGCAAGAAATATCGTGAGCAGCTCGGCCAAGTTTTGAGTTTGGCTCCACCTCTGCTCCATATATTTCCACACAATGCAGCACGTTAGAGCCAGCTGGCTCGATGACATAACTTCCTACTCCAGTTGTGGAGATAAAGCGACAGGAACATGTGTAAGTTTGATTTTTATGATGCCCATCACTGACACTCAAACACTTGGAATATCAGCTCTGAACAAGGACAATAAGCTGGAGATCGCCTTTTGAGGCCTTAGTCTCGAATTGGCGACTAAGAGCGACAAAAACCCTTAAAAGATCCTTTTGAAGCAAAAACTTTATTGCAGCTGTTTTAACGTGCTTCGAGGTATTGTTTTCCATCAGTAACATGAAATGTATTTGATTTGGATGTATTCCTTCTTAACTCAAGGATGCTACCTCATCTCAGTCCAGCTTCTGTAATCATCAGAGTGGAAAATGAAAACATGAAACTTTCCCATCTGCTTTGCCATCACTCCCACCACTGCTGTCAAACGAGTGAGAACAGAGTCTCTACTGGGCACAGAGGACTAAGAAAGGAGGAGAAATAATTGGAGAGAGGGACAGAGTCAGTTGAAAGATACAGCTGTTGGGCCATCTGAGCCCTGGGAAAGTCCGATACTGTTTTTAATGTATGTGTGATCACCTCGCCAGCACATCAGCCCAACTTATAAAGCCTCCAATGGGGTGGGGGGGGACAGTAAAGAACAGGTGGAGAGGGGGAAAGTTTGGCAAAGGGTGAAAAAAGGCTGAATGCCAGGTCTCTTCTTGCTGCCAGCATTATGTATTACTTTGAACCCCACTTTTTGCCTTCTGGATTACAATAAATCATGTTTATAATGTTAATTTTCCCACAGTCTGGTTTGAAGAAAGTTTCTATGCAGAACTTGTCAGTTCAAATTGTTGCACGCAGAAGTTTACGTCAGCATGCAAAGATAAAGAAAAAGACAGAAAAATAAACTTGTTTCAAAGTATTAACGTGGTGAAGTGCAGCTTGAGTTCACTGACTTCTCTGTTTCTGTAATGTTTCACTGAACAAAACAAACAAGCAGCCCCTCCATCCAGTTTTATCCATAACCTCTGAAATAGGACTTTATGTTTCATACTAACGGCATCTCGGTTACATCAATAATCCTGCAAATGAAATCGATTTCCCCTCCCGCTCGTCCAATTCTGATCACAGCTGGGTTCCCCATATGGAGTATTAATGGGGTGGAGCACCCCGAGCCTGATCTAAAGCTGGAGAATTCTGGGCACACCACAACATCAAATCCCACTGTAATTACCTTCATGCAAACACAGGGGCCCTCTCCAACACAATATGGGTTGAATAAATGGGATTTATGTGCATTGTTTTTGACGCTGGAATTGATCTTGAAAATTGTTTGGTGTAATTTAACAAGAGGCTTAAGAAAATTGAAGAGAACTGCCTGCGTGCCATACGAATGTGTTGCCGTGATGAGCTCAGTGTCCGGGTGGCTCATCTGCATTTCTGACAGCGACGACTTTCTGGTTTAAAAAAAATAAAATAAAATAAATTAAAAAAAAAAGGACAGTCTTAATCAATGTTGTCATAGAAATTCAAATTACAGAGATTGTGGTCCTTGACAATTACCGCTCACCCTTTTCCCTCTTCAAATCAAAGATGAAACCAATTTTAGCCAAGCAGATTGCAAAGTGGCTGGTTCTTCTCAATTAGCTTACACGTGTATTCCAGCTTCTTTTTGGCACCGCAAATAAAATGCCATTTTGTCACTAGATTATACCATTTGCATTAGGGCCATTGTCTTAATTCCCTTAGGCAGCAGTGTTGAGAAATCCTCAAACATACACAGGGCCAGGCTGTATCCTGTCTTACAGACGCTCCTATCCCATCATGCACACCCAGCCTGCTCCTCTCCAGCAGGTGGGGGTGGTCATGCACCACGCAACACGGTTATGGGTTTAAGTCTGAAATCTACATACCGAAATGACTTCAGCTTGCTTGCACAATGCCAAACTTGCTGGAAGTCTGATGAGTTTATTTCATCAATTTCAGAAATGCTGCGAGAGACGGAGGGCGGGCGGCAGACAGACAGAGGACCGGAGACGGACCGAGTGAGCGACGAGAGTCTATTTCTACATACAATAGCCTGTGTCCATCCTCCTCACAGCCTGTAAGTGTATGTATGAGTGTGTGTGTTGCTATCCCCTACACTGCATTCATATAAAGGTGTGCATGAGTAAGTTTGGTGAGGATCCTCTCTGCCCTTTGAGTCGCACAGTGACTGCTGTCCATCCGCTCCAAGGTCTCAGGTGTGTCTTATCGCGCCTCCTGCCCCTGGGAACTTTCAACAGATATGCCAGTCAGCCTGGGCTGAGCCACTCTTGTAAATTACTCACTAAACAGCCCTGCTCTGGATTCTGCATTCGGGGGAAAATCAATTATTTGACCCCCCCCACTTTACATTTCACAGTCCATTTTCAGCATGCTGGGGCCAATTACACTCAGCAGAAAGACCACTCTTTATGTCATTCCCGCGATGACCTCCATCTTGCAGCTCCACACGGAGCACAGTTAATGCACCAACTACAAGCACATGTGCCACGAAGGAGCGTGCTAATGCACTGGTTACCCACACTTTAGCCACACCGAGGACACCAAGCACAGCCGCGGCGGCGACGCTGCAGCACAGTCAGCTGCAGTGTCGCTCAACTGGGAGGTGATCATCCGGTGTCCAGTCCACTGAGCGAGTGCCACTGACGGTTTGACAACACTAATGAAAGCTGATTACCAGGAGGCATCTATTAATTTGTCCTTAATCATGACAAAGAGAGTCTGTGGCTAACAGCTGTGAAATGGCAGCCGTCACGCGGAAATGAGGCTCAGGGAAAGGCCGGGGACAAGGGGTTAGGCCCTGCACTGTCATTAACCGCCTGCCATTGTGTGCGCTCGCTCAGAGCTTAGCTACAGGTAACTCAATAAGATAACACAGAGCGCGCTCGGCCCTGCTCTTTGTGAGAAGCTGCCGCTGTGAATCCTCGGCGGCTGTGCAAAGAATAGGAGGATATTGGTTTGCATGCTCGGAGCAGGACTTCTTATGATCCAGGTGAGAGGCTGACAGTAACAGGTTTTAAGCTCTGTTCCTTCATCTGCTGCAGGGCTGCCGGGGGAGAAGTCAATCACATACTGAAGAGGCTGCTGAATAAGGAGCTGAGCTGGCTTTTCAGTCAGACTGTGCGACCAATGCATGCCCAGTCGAGGCCTGATTTTGGATTCTTAAAATGTAAAAAACATAAATGACAAGCATGGCCGGTGATTTTAATTTCAATTTTCAAGAATAAAAGGAAAACAAGCAGCTCTGGCAAATTTCACGCCGGGAGAACACATCATAATGAAATCATCACATTTGAATATTTACATGTGTGTCAAATCCTGGTTGTAGCTACTTTGTCGGGTTTGTGGGGTGATGCCGGGAGGAGGTGGAGGCCTGGGAAGGAGTCTGAATGATCTGTGTGGATAGAGTGGCTAATGTGGTTTATGGGACCCTTGGGAAGAATTGGGAGGGGAGATAATTACAGGGGCTGTCACAAGGTCTGTGATCCAACAACACCGCAGAGTATTTAACCCTCGCAATGATGTATCATGAGGCTAATGATCTTTGAGTTTCTGTGCACAGACACATGCATTCCACATACTCACACACATACAGATCCTTATGGGTAACAAGTGATTTATGGAGTGTTTCTATTACTGATTACAATTCTTGTTTCAGTCAGATCTCATGACGCATAATTTTGTTTCAGATAAAATCAATCAAGACAGTAATTTCTTCCTCTGATTCATTTCCCTGCTGAAGTTCTTGTTATGTTTCTTTTGTCAGAATTTTTTCTACGTAAATGACCAACGAACATGCAACTGAAACACACCAATTATGCTGATCTATTTTTATCCTTCTTGCAATCCTGAGAAGTAATCAGACTGTTGTATTGTCTTGTTTGTTTTGCAAAGCACCAAGTGAGAAGGAGGAATTGGTGTTATCTGACAAAATAAAACCTATTTGGTTTAAGTGGATTTTTTTTTTCTGAATATTGTTTCAGTATCACCTTTAACCATGAAACATGGACAATCATGTAATTGCCCGTCTGTAAGTTTAGTCTATTAGCAAAGTGATGGACCACTGGACAGAAAGTAATGTTTCAACCTACATCTACAACAGAATGATTATTAGAGTCAGCTTGATTTAAGATGTCCACCCAAGATTATTGACCTTGTCTCGGTTGATTTTATAGACACTTGTAGTGATCTACCTCCATCCTCAAACTTGTCCCTAAGATCCTCCAGGGGACAAGAACACTGTGACCCCATTTGTTTGAATCTAGGACACAAATTATCTCAACAAGAGACACTTTATTTATGTCCTACTTTAAATTAATCTAAAAAAGACAATCTTCTTTTTTTTAAATATCATTATTATTTTAATATTTGATAATCAAGAGACGTTTATCACAGTACAATGTTGGACACTGCATGACTTTGAATGATTATAGAAAAAAAAGAAACAATTTAATTTGTGTATTCTTTTATTTTTATTCAACTGTGTTATTTCATATAAATCATGTTTGAATTAACCATTTTTAAATCAACTGTGAAACAGTATCAATGATTTTTAACCTCATCATGCAGAAGTCAGAATGTTTTACATGAACGTAATTCTAATGCCACATTTTCAGATTATGTGAAGAATAAGTATTCAGACATTGTCCATCAAGGACGTGTCAAAATTATTCTTCAGAAGTTATTTGGCATTTTAAGACAAGTTTAATCAGTATATCAGAAACTGACGTCTTCTGGTCTGTTCTGAATCTGAAACAAATCTTGATAACCTAATTTCTTCTATCACTCTTCTCTGACTTTGTGTAATCTCTGACATCATATTAGCTTCCTCCCATCTCGTGGTCAAGAACCAATGAGAAGGAACAAACACGTTGATGTCAACTTCTCTTTATAAGCTTCAACTTCTTGGAACTTTTCAGTTCTTGAAGTGCTTTCAGTTCTTCACAGAGTCTGAATGAAACTCTCTAGGCTGTTGACCCTGTCATGAGCCAAAGACTGCGTCTTCAGCCAGGGCACAGAACATCTTCTGTGACCCACCTGAGCTCAAAGCTCTAAGCCTTTTAATGAAATTCTTTAAAGAGGAATATTTTATTTTGAAAAACCAACCAGAGCCGGTCACTATCTCAGTCCGATGGACGCGGACGCTTGAGTCACTGCAAGGTGAAACTGGACTAACTTCCTCCTCTGACGTCAAGGAACGATTACATTCTTGATCGACCATCGCCAGGTAAAGAGTCATTAATGTTTCTGCCGATGTGGACCGGCATTCAGCCGAGATAAGCTGGGAAGGGCCATCCTGGTTAAAACTCACTCATTTAGTTTCCAAGATGCCTCATCAAACTTCCCTTCCTTCTTTCTTACTTCTTCTTAAACCTATCTTGCCAGTAACAATAAGTTAAAAGTACCTTCAGACAAGTTATTTACTATCTTATGACTATAATCTGTTGTCTTGCTCAAGATATTCAAAGTTTATTCGGTAAGAAATTAATCACAGCCAATCATGTATATATGTTATTATGTTATTTTAATGATTCTGTTAAATAAATGACTACATTTTTTAATGAGTCAAATATAAATAATGTCTTTGTCACTATAATCTCATTAAATCACACTAGAATTTGATTAATCCAAAAAGAAGAGAATCCGTGTTAAATAAACAATAATATTCTTTGGACTTGAACTAGTCTTAGAATAATTCATTGTAGGGTGCAACAGCTAACCTGGTCTAGCATCCTACAATGCTATCTATGACAAATTATTTGTGAACATTCTTGAATGGGTTTTGGATCCTTTTCCTTGCTCTTTTAAAATCAGTGCTGGCCGGTACTTTCAGGTATGAAGATAGATCAGTTTCAAAGGTCTTCACACATGTTTGATTTGTATGTGTACAAGGTTTGTATGCATACAAGATTTGTATGCGTACAATACGTTCCCAACGCATACCACCAAGTTTTACTAAAGCTACAAGATTCACAAATACATAAAGTTTTTCAAATGTACCCATTTTACTTTGTGCATGTATGAGCCATGGAGTGGTAAGAAAGTCTAAAAAGTCATATTCACAGATAAGCTGATCTGTCCCGCTCAAGTTGACTGACTCTACCACAGCAGGTGATTTGTGCATGTGTATTTGACAATTTGTATGTGCAGTCTATTCCTATATGTGCAAAATGAAATGGGTACATTTGAAAAAAAAAAAAAAACTGTTTATGCATTTTTGAATCTTGTAGCAAGCATTTGTAAAACTTGTGGTATGCTTGTAGAAGTTATTGTACGCACACACATCTCGTATGCTTGTGTGACTACTTTTGAGACTTATTTGTCCATATATTTCCAACTCTTTGAGGAGTGAAGCTAGATTACAGTGCACTGTTGTACCAGAAGTTGTTGCACACCCAGTTATTATAAACATTTCAAATGAACTTGTTTTTACTCACCAAAGTCACACTTTTTTATGGTAATTTCAGTACATACACCAAATTATTTGAAGACATTTACTACCGTCCCATGAAGCGACCAAATAATTATGTTTGCAATTAGAAAATAGCAAAGGTATACATGTAACAGACTAGCAATCTTCCTCTTGTTCATCACATGACCTTAGCATTTTATGAAACAGGATGTTATTATCCAGAAACTTGGTTAAACTCAAGTTAGATACTGAATTTGAGGGGAACAATTGTTACTCAAAACACTACAGTATAGATTAGTGACATTTCCTGGCTATGTAGCACCTGTCAACATTTGTCAAAATAAATAAATAAAAATGCATATTGTAGGATGTCATGGGTCAGGTTAGCTGGACATCCCCAATTAATTACTCTAAGACTAGTTCAAGTCCAAAGAATATTAATTGTTTATTTAC
>JARVGQ010001639.1:20414091-20424844 GCA_031762355.1 Hypsolebias martinsi | reverse complement strand
TTGTTGAAACCAGGTCTCTCTTGTAAATGAGTCCTCGAGGCTCAATGGGATTAACCTGCCTAAATAAAGGTTGAATTAATTAATTTTCAACTGTAGAAAAAAATATGTATCCTACTTTGAAGAAGGAAAGCGTAAAGTGAAAGTGCATATGTTTGACTCCTTGTAATGTTTCTAGTACTCATGTATTTGCAAAATAAATTACAGGGAAACTGTTAAAACTAGTCCTCAGTTGTTATAACAATTCTGTTTTATGTTAGTTTTGGTCAAAGCTTGAAAGAGCCACTGCAGAGGGGCCAAAGAGCCGCATGTGGCTCCAGAGCCACAGGTTGCAGACCCCTGGCCATGACCTTGATGAGACACACAATAGACACTAAAGTGTAAGTGCATTTTTTTTTACAAATAGGTGTCCCCGTTAAGCATGCTGTAAAAAAAAAAGAAGTGAGCCTAAACGTTTTCATACCAATCTAATGTCCAGGAAGTTGGCTTCAAAATGTGATTTAATATCTACCTGTATCGATATTTACTATTAATACAAGGCTCCAACCTGATCAATTAAAAGATCAGGTTGGAGCCTTACTTGTCAATCCAAAGCATATACTTATACTTAACAAAAAAGTAAGCCGTAAACTTATTTATAGTGTGTAACACTTAAATATTATAATCAAAGTCTTAAGGAGAGGTGACCTTATGTTCAGTTATGGATCACTGAAAATACTTAAATGGCCGCCCTTGCATGCCCTTGCATGCCTTTCCCTTTTCCACCCCCAACACCTGCTGAGCTGCTAAATGAAACAAGACCAACAACAAAACACACTTCTGCCTTCATACAGTCTGCCCAGTCAGGCACAGCGTCACTCTTACCCTTAATATACCGCCTCCCTCAACCAGCCAAACATGTTGTACATCCAACAATGACAGCAGCCAGTTTGGAGTGGGGATGGCTTTTCCACAGCCTGTAATGGGAAAATGTGCGCTGTCGGGACGGGTTATGGGATTGGGATGGACGCGAGCTCCTGTCGGGACCGCTGAACACTGCAGGATTCCATTACAGATTTGGCACCTCGCCATCGCAGCCCATTTGCTGCGAATCACAGAATTTTTGTCAATCTTTGCAGCGACTGCAAGGCCATCGAAGACAGACACTTGAAGGAACAGCTCGCGCACACCAATACACAAGTATATCGCCTGGAAACAGACTCAGCCCTCGTTTCCATCTCGCTAGAGTTTAACAGCATTAATTTTTTTCATAGCGCAGAAGGAAAACTGGAATAAACGCATGAAAAGGTGTAGAATGTCAGTAATTTACCATTTGAACATCATTTGGTTTAGAGTAAGGAAGGCTGTGTGGCATCTGGAGTGAACCTGAGTGTTTGCAGAGTGAATTTTCTCTCTTGTGAGTTTCCTGCAGCTGCATGCTTGTGGAGTAAGGGCTGCCCAGCACAGCAGGGTGCTGCACCAGGGAGTGAACTCTGATTTTGCTGTCAGTGGGAACACTCATCTCCACGCTGAGAAGCTGATAGGAATGGCACACAGTATTCTGCATGCATTCAAACCGAACAAATACTAGTGCAGTCAATGATCAATGCTTATGTTTACTTAAAATATATATATTTATATTAAAAACTTCTAATAGTACACAAAGAATGAACATAATATTGGTCAATCCCTTTTGATTGAGTAATTGAATAGTGGAAATCCACACTTTGCAGTTGTTCAAAATCTCCTGTCCTAATCCTCACTATGACAGGAAATGTTTAATATTCCAACACATTCATAAACGCCTCTAAAGCGAGGGGGAGAGCGCGACAGTTCACCCCATGCCAGTATTAGAGAGACCCATTAATAATAATAAAAAACCTCCATGTTCCTGGTGTGTGTGTTTTTTTTTTTTTTCCTGCAGGTTTGCAGCGAGAGCATTAGCAGTTAAAACCCCTGTGCCACGATTAACAATCAAACACGCTGTGAGCCTCCATGTTATCCTCCGTCGCTCCAGCAGGAGAGAAAATCTCTTTTTTGTCACAAAATCCTTAATTCTTTCTTCACTGAAGAAAGAGGGTAATACCAAGAATGTTTCCGATCTGCTTTGAGAAATATTTGAAAAAAAAAAAAAAAAACTCCCAATAAAACGTGTGAACAACGGGGTAATTGTGGACAAATGCGGCATTGAAATTCATTTTCAACTCTTTACACACCATTTCAATCTTATTTTCTGCCTGTTAACCACATCTTGTTGGTGAGGGTGGGCAAGACTGGCCAGTATTGATGGGTAATTGTGTATAATTCACTCTGTACACACAATTCGCATCAACACAAATCATTTGTCATTCTGTGCTACTTAACTCTCAACCCTTAACGCACAGAGTCACATTTAAACGCTCATTAATGGGGGACTTCAAAAAGACGGCAGGAACTCAAATCTTTCCAGAGAAGGCAGGAAACAATTCTTCTCGTTTTAATTCATGCATCAAGACAGAAAAGACTGTGGAGGAGAGTTAAGTGTGGAAATTTAATAACTTAGAGAGCACAAGAGCAGGTGAAGTGACCAGAGGGATGAACAGAGAGCTGTCAGTCTGCACCCGCTGCCTAGAAATCAGTGAGACATGAGGAGGAAGAAAAAAAGCACACAAGACACTGAAGTCTTCTCGCTGCAGACAATTACGTGAAGAAGATTATGGGTGTGCATTTATAAGCTTGAGCTAATTATTTCATCTGCATGTGTTCTCACTGCTCAGTGCAGGATTTAGACGTCCCAGGAAAGTAGAAAACCGCTGTTTTGGAGCAGCTTGAGCACTTGTGGTGCTATCAAGATGAATTTTAATTTGTTGATGTTAATCCAATTGTTTTACAAATGTAGCAATTTGGAGTAGCTAAAATAAATCCACAGCTCTGAAAGCGGCGAACATAAAGGCCCACACTGGCGGTTATTTTGCTGAACATGCTGTTTTGGAAATTTAATTTCAGTGAAATGTAATTACATAGCCTCATAGCAGTGGGAGGAGGAGGAAGTGATGGAGGGACTAATGTTCACGCCACCTATAAAGGAGCATTGATGCTGTAATAGCACCATATAAAGCTGTTTTTTCCTGACCTGTGGGGAGAGCCCATTGCCAACCGGGTTCATGTGGTTGCCGGACGCTGAAGGGCTCATGAAGGTATCGGAGTAGCTGGAGAAGCTGTGGCGATTGGACGACAGGCCGTAAGCAGAGCTGCTGTCAGCACTCAGACCTCCTTGGTGCATGGAGGACGGAGGTAGGGGCTGTGGTCTGTGCAATGTGCTGCCGCCCTCTGAAACAAACAAAAAATAATAACATCTGAATTAGGCGAGACAGGAAGCATCCAGATGTGGCCTCAACAGGTCACAAGATATTGATCAAGTATCCGTCCTAAAAATAATGAGATATTTTTAACATTTTTATTTAAAAAAGCACCAATGTGACTACTCATAATGTAATACTCTTTCATTTCCAGTGTGACAAAGATGTGATTATAAAGCTAACTATGTGCTGTGTGGTTTTTATACACAGCACATGACTAAAAAAAACTTTTTAGCATGTACATAAAATATGGACGGCATACCACAAATAAACAGTGGTAATGTAATCTTGACCACAATTGGATTAAACCAGGAGAGCAGAACAGGCTGTATGTTTCACATAGACTGCATGCGGGGTCAGTTTTACCCTGCGATAGCGTGGTGCTGGGGTAGCTGGACTCTGGTAGCTGGTATGTGGGTAAAGTCGGCATCCCTGTGGGCGGGAATCCTCCGGGAAGAAGGTGGTTAAAAGCCGCTAGCTGATTGGCGCCAGCCTGCTTGCGCCATCGAGCCCTTCTGTTGCTAAACCACACCTGTAAACACAAACATGAAGTCAAGGTGCGTCTTATTGTTTTATTTTATGTTTCTTGTCAATTTATTATCTCAGAGGAGTCCTGAAACCTGTAAATATTTATTTTCCTAGCTGATGGAGGTAATAGCGCAAGCATTGTTACATGTGTTGTAGTATGTGGCCCTTGTGGGAGCTCACCAGCCCATAACTGTTGTTCCTAAGGTTGTTTTCACACCTGATAGTCCGGAAGACTCAGTTCTATTGGGGACCAGTATTCAGAACTTTTGTTTACATTTCAGCTGGTGCGATTTGCATTCACACTGCACTGAGTCAATCAAGCCAACCTGTTCCCCCTTCACCTGTGGTGGTGCTGCACCAAGAACTACTGAAGGAAACAGCATGAAAACCTCTGAAGAAGACACTTCTTCTTCTTCTTCTTCTTCTTCTTCTGGAAATAAAAACTAAAACGGAGTGGTGCCAAATTTTAGCAGTTTTATGATTTCTGTTTTGTCATTTTTCAACAATGGACTCAGCATGAGCAGAAGATGAGGCAGAAGACCGTGGAGAATGTTGTTTTTCACACAAGGCAGCTGACGGCTCCGTATGAGGTAAGAGAAATGTGCGTTTGTTTGCCCTGCGCTGTAGTCCACTTCCTGCTTTTGGAGCAGTCTCCAGTCCACTTGCATTCACACTGCATTCGAACTGTGCCAGAGTTCACTTCAACTGAACTGTACTGAACTAGTTCCAGTTAAACTACGGGAGCATTCACACCAGCACTGTTGTCCCAAACTCTAGCCCGTTTGCCTAGGAAGTCTGGATCGTTTGGGGAGGTGTGAACACGTCATCGCACTCTGTCACGGAACAAAAAGGCGAACTCTGGCTCGCCAAAAAACCTAGGTCTCTGTCTGGTTGAAGTCAAATTCTAGAGCGGTTCAAGTACATTGTGAATGCAACCAGACCGGGTACTGCTCCAAAAGCAGGAAGTGGATTACAGCGCAGGGCAAACAAGCACGCATTGCTCTTACCTCATATGGAGCCGTCAACTGCCTTGTGTGAAAAACAACATTCTCCACGGTCTTCTGCCTCATCTTCCGCTCATGCTGAGTCAATTGTTGAAAAATGACAAATCCAAACTTCCTTAAACTGCTAAAATTTGACGCAACTCCGTTTTTGTTTTTATTTCCAGAAGAAGAAGAAGTGTCTTCTTCAGAGGTTTTTTTTTTTGTGTCGTTTCTGTCAGTAGTTCTTGGTGCAGCACCACCACAGGCGAGTGGGGGAACATGTTGGCTTAACTGCACAGTGCAGTGTGAATGTAAACCACATCAGCTCAAATATAAACAAAATGTTATGAATATTGGTCCCCAACCGAACCGAGTCTACCGGACTATCAGGTGTGAACCTTAGAAGGACCAGCATTTGCGTTTTTGGTCCATATCAGTTCGATTGTGCATTCACACCTCCCGAAACGAAGCTGACTTTCTAGGCAAACGGACTGGAGTTTGATCAAAGTGGACTAAACAGAGCTGGTGTAAATGCACCCTAAGTGGTTGAAGCTGTGATCTGTGTAAACAGAAGCCCCCTCTTCAGTGGGAAGAAGTTAGTAAAAGGTCACAGACAGACCACTAACCTGGGCTTCACACTCCTCAGATATGTTGGTGTTGAAAAAAAACAACAACAACTGGGAATTGTTTTTCTGGAATCCCACTGAAACTGTACAAATACATCTCTGTATTGTTGTGGCTGTTACTAAAGATTGAAAGGGGAATTTTAGTTGTAGAAAATTTGTATTTTTTTCCACCGTAGAGAAGAGTTGTGACAAAAAGCTCACAAAATGAGCAGCACCCAAAACGCAGGCGCACAATGTCACTTTCCTGAATAAAAGGGGGTAAAATGGGACTCTTTAGAACGGCAAAGATTTACACATTTTAAAAAGGCTTCTGCTTCAACAAAACATGAATATAATCGGGCCCTTTTGAAAAGAGCCAGCAACCTGTTCCATTTAACCAAGACAAGGCCTGGGCTTCGCTGTGTGCTTGGGGTTGAAGGACATTGATCTATGCCTCGCACAGGCAATTCATCAGAGTTTAATACACTGTCAGTGCAGTTCATCTACTGTTGTGTTTCAAACGGCCAGGGCTATTGTGAGCGCACATGAAAGAGGGGGACAAAAGCCCCTCCATACGCCACAGAGAACAGTGGACACAAAGAGGGGGCGTCCCTTTTAAACAGGTCTTAAAGAAGGACACTTTCAAGGGGACTTGCACAGCGACATACTCTGCATTTTGGGAGCTGCCTCTTTTTGTACGCACAAACATACATAAAAACTCGTCTAGGCTCTACAAGGGATCTCAGTCCAACAGAGATCTTAATTTTAACGTTCTTTTACCCCCACAGCTGCTGCTTCTAAAAGGGCTGTTTTTTCTGCCCTTTGCTCAGTTTACAAGGAAGAAAATTAGATGCAGGCAGTGACTGTGTCGTCAAATGAGAAACAGACAAATCTTGGTTGAACAAGTGGAAAACCAACAGGAAGTCATCATCTCAAGCTCCGCTGCCTCCGACGACCCAGTCTGAACCCCTCAATTTGCAGTTTCTGAACAAACGCAAAGTGCAGCTCACCGAAACTTCTACCATAGGGATGTAGTGGAGCGTGGTCCAATGGTCTGAGCTAAGCTCCAACTGGGCCAGACAAACAGCTGTCTGGCTGTGTGGGTGGGTGTGGGGGGCAACCTTTCCCTCCACACACTCCCAGTCACCCCACCCCGCAGTGCCACTTCACCTCCGACCTCATCCACTTACACCAACCTCCTTTCATGCTCACTTAAACTTCCTTTCCTCTTTTCTTTGTCATCAGCAAACAAAACACAAGTTTTTAAGTCATTTTTTTCTTTCACTTGCATAACGTGGCATTTTAATTCCTGCTTTTTCTACGTAATTCTTGACAAAACTTTTAGATTTGTTTAAAAAAAAGGACATCTAATTCAGTTTACTATTGGGTTCTGGTGAATATCAAAACAAGGCCTTAAATTTAAGTATTCATGCTTGTGTTACTAAGAGATATTGAAATTAAAAAAAAATAGTTACATGACTTCTCAATAAATGTGTAGTTTTAAAAAAGTCCCAACACAAAACACATATTTAACAATGTTTTGTCCTAGCTGTAATAAAAAATGCATTGATTTCTTCTAAATTGTGTTGGCTTTTGCATGCCTTCTGTTCATCTTTTGCATGACATTCAAGCAGCAAGATGACAATTATGAATTAAAGTTTAGTTTTTTTTTGTTTAATATACAATAAGTTGATTATAAATGTACTAAAAATCTCAAAAAGTTGATTAAAATGCAATATTCAGCATGTTTTGTCTAATTTGTGGGGAGCAAAATGTGGTAAAAACCAAGTGGCTTTCTCCAACGAACATCACTCTCAGCACAGACAGGGATAAACATGCACTCAAGTGGCACTGCACGTGTGTACACTATCACACACCTGCACATATTATGAGCGCACATCTCAGCCCAACACACAGCCTGAAGCTGAGGATTTGAGGCTGTGCTCTGGAACCTGATCACAAAGTCACCTTGGAACAGAGACGCTCTCCCCCAATCCGGTTTTAATTCTTCTTCCTCTGAGTCCTCCTGTTTACCTGCAAGTGTGCACCCGAATTCACGTGGCTCACTTCTGACTCCGTTTTCATGAACTAAATAAATGTTTGCCTGTATCTAGTGTGTGTTTGGACAGGTTTGCATCTCTGGAGGAGAACGTTTTGGCAGAGGGGAAGGGGAAAGAGGAGCTGTAAACCCTTCAAAAGTCTAGTTCAGTCCTGCTCGAGAAAACGGATGAGAAGGAGAAAAGAAAAGACCAGAGTTGGTGTAGTTTTAAAGAACAATCAGAGCAAACTTGAAACCTATATGATCAG
The DNA here is from genome assembly GCA_031762355.1 of Hypsolebias martinsi. Taxonomy (NCBI): domain Eukaryota; kingdom Metazoa; phylum Chordata; class Actinopteri; order Cyprinodontiformes; family Rivulidae; genus Hypsolebias; species Hypsolebias martinsi. Next base: position 20,417,107 of record JARVGQ010001639.1, on the reverse strand, counting down.
ATAAAAGCCTAAAATAGTCAACTTGATTCACGAAGCACATTTAAAATAGCAGCTGTTACCAAAGTGCTCTAGTTTAGCAACACAAATTCAGTCCTTGGGTCGTGTTTGACCGAGTTTATTGCTTCACTTGTCTTAATCCTCCATTCAGTTTCAACAGAATTGATTCCTATAAGTGATTTGGTTTGTGTTTTCTTCCTGATCGGTGATAACACATGCTCACTCCAACGTTGTAAAGGCGTGACACTGCACTGCAGTAAAAAAGCCCTCCGTGTTGTTTCCCTTAAACAGGATCATTTATATTTCAGAATTGCCCATTTAGACAATCCTCCATGAATTCTTTAACCAAAGACAAGTCCTGAATGTGTGACGCCTTTCAGGAGCCAATTTGCAACATTCGGTATAGATGAATACCAAGAGCCGAGAGATAATGACAAAACAAAATGCGCTGCTGACTTCATAGCCATAAAAACACAGAGGGGTGATGCAACTGGCTTCAACATACAAATCCTCTTCGGTCTCATACCACGCAATACCCTCCCCCCCGCCTCACACATCCTCCTCCTCCTCTCTTCTTTCCCCTCTGATTCCCTCCCTGCCTGCCTTCCAGACTGACACTATGCTAATTAAAGTAGCTAGGAGTGTGAATTTGTGAGGAGAGTGGGATTAGTTTGATAAGTATCAGGAGTACAGAAGCACTGTACCAAAGTCATTTAAATTCTAATAATAAGAAAGTGTTAGAACATTCACACTGATGCATTGCAACAATTTCTCCCCGACAATCTACACAAATCCTATTTATTCCTTTATGAAAAAGTAAACCCGCACTGGCGGGAATACAGCTGCCTGTTGGGTTTGGTTTTCCCTGCTCGGCTCTAGTGGGATTTCTTTTATTATTTTTCCTTTTAGTGCAGAGACATGACTGATTGCACAACAACCAGGGTGTGTTGTACGTTTTATCCTCTGTTTAAAACCCCCCTTTTAAAAGCACCTGCGAACAATTGAGCTCATCTTTACATCTCTGCAAGGTAGAGAGGCTAGCGCTCACGCTAAATTCTCTTAGTGTTCTCATCAGTACAAGCCAGAGATAAAGGAACCTTTTTTTTAACCAAATTGATTTGCATGCTTCGTAAAAAGCTATGCTTATGCCTTATTAGATTCCACTAACTATAATAGCCACATGGAGAATGTTTATTGGTAATGAAAGAGGACCTATGTGACAGATTTGGTTAAACGAGACGACTGAGATGATGAGCTCCAGCGCAGGACTCAGGTTGTTCGAAAAGTCCAGTCTGAATGTAATTTGCTTCATGTGTGAGAGCTGATTTAGAGTGACCTGCAGCCTATTGCCTGCACATCTCGGTGTTTCCCCACCTGGTCCCTCCGAGGGCGCAAACAACGCTCTCACGGAATGACTTTCCTGCCTGCTCCTGTTAAAACTGAGGGGTTATCCGATGGAAAGTGGCAGAGCAGCATCAGCTGAGCATATAGTGAAGGTGGACTTGGCAGCATCCCCTCTTATGGAGACAGCCTGGAACTAATTGCTGAGAGATATGGATCACATCCCACAATTTGTCAGTCGGGGTGATAAAACCACTGCACGGCTTGTGGTGGTAAAGGAGTACCGGTAGCTCTGCTAAAAAAAAAAAAAAAAAAGTGGGGCTCAGAGGGGCTGATCAAGATAGATGGTGGGAGCGGCGAGGGCAGACGCGAGGCAGTTAGCTCTGTTTATGAGTTTAGGTCGTGAGTCAGTGCTAAGCCAAACACTCGTCACTTCCAAGAGCATCCAGCCTTTTAATTTACAGCTTTGAGTGCCAGGGAGGCCTTGTTTACAGAGGTGCCACCCACGCAAATTACATCTGCACCCAACCCCAAAACTGCTTTCCACATTAGCACCATCTTTAATGACAAATGGGGAACAGTCAAGCATGACAGCTCACACAAATTAAAATATGAGCGTGTGTGGGACCCCTCTGCAGCCCCCTGTAGTTCCCCGCTCGGTCTCAGACTGTGGTCGGCCTCTGAACGACATCTGGAAGATGCGTCATTGCAGCTGTGCTGGAGAAGCTTTGCGCTCGGGCCAAAGGGTCTCTTTCCCCTTGCCCTGTGATGGAGCGTTTGGGCACCCGTGTTGAAACCCAGCTGGCGCACGGCTTACCATGTACATCAAATTTACATTTCATCAGCATTCTCCCTCATCGAGTTTCACGTCAGCTGCTCACGTCTTTTACGAAGGGCTGCATGACTGCGCCGATGTGGAATTTCCAGCAGCCATTAGTGGTTGGTCAACAAACTTGCGACGAGTTAGAATAAGTGCAAGGACTGAACACGTGAACAAACTTTTAGAGCGTTTCAACCATGCGCTCCTTAAAACATGGAAACCGCAACACTGCTCAGGGGCATTGTTTGTTTTAGCCTCCAGAACTCTTTGCTTTGTAACCTTCTCGGAAAACCCAGTTTGAGTTGACCTTTTGAGACTTTCAAAGCTTTACAGAATTAGATTATGAGAAAAACAGCATTAACAAATTATAGCCATGACACACATTCCTTAGGTTTTCACATGACATCATTTAAGTCTATTATCTAACTGCGAGGAGACAGCAGTGGCTCTGGCGGCTTTCTTCGCTTGCACTCATTTTTAGTCACCTCTGGCACACATCTGCATCAACACACTGGCATTAAAACAGGCAAGAAATAGCTGTTTTATTGGATGAGGCGTCTCTGTCCTCCATGATGACTCTGACTAAACCAACACACTAGACTGTGTCATTTATTATCATTCTAAATATAAAGCAAAAACGTTTGGTTTGTTCATTTCTCCTGCTACATTTTACAACTTAATTTCTGAAATGTCAAATTGTGTTTACTTTTGAATTTGCTGGAGTACACTTTGATAAAACTTTCCGTTTTCCACCTTTTAACTGCATTTATTTCTAATACAAGCCACTTGAATGTACATTTTTATTCCCTTCCTTTAGAAATATTGGATGTGCATGTTGGGGTGGGGGGGGGGGTGTTA
>JARVGQ010001639.1:20391850-20405993 GCA_031762355.1 Hypsolebias martinsi | reverse complement strand
ACGCTGCGCCGCACACCCGTTCTTAAGTCCGAGTTGCTGTAAGTCGAGGGCGCCTTAAGTCGAGGACTACCTGTATGAACTTTACTGCATGTAGAATGTGATGAACTGAAGAAACTTTAGCCACAACGAGATCAATTGATAAATTAATGTGTGTGCTGAAACTGATTGTTCAACCTGCACTCTTGCTTCTGTGAGTTTGGTCCTCTGAGCCAGCTCCTCTCTGGTGTAGATATCAGGGTAATGCGTCCTTTCGAAAGCCTTCTCCAGCTCTTCCAGCTGCTCAGCGGTGAAGGTGGTGCGGCTGCGCCTCTGCTTCCTCTTCAGGGGCAAGTCGGGCTCTGAGTCGACATCCGAACCCTCGTCCGTGCGGTTGCCTGCGATGCAGAGAAAGAGGCAGATCACAAACAAAGTAAGTAAAGGCCAGCTGAGAGGTCTTTGTGTGTCTAAACAGTTTGTAGGACGCAGCAGTGTTATCTGCATTTCACAACTGACTCGTTTTTTTTACACTCACAGCGCAGGGCTTGCATCAGAGAGGATTCAAATGACAGCCACTCATCTCTAAATACACAACTGGGAGAATATTATCTTAATCTGTGGATATTTATTTAATATAGAAGAGGCCCTGGTATACAATCCTGCCTGAGCGAGGGGCCCCAAAGGCTGTGGAGACTGAGAGCCCAGGAGGAGAGGGGTGATAGCTGGTAGAGGGGTTAATCTGCAGAGGCCACCTTGCTGCTCTTCACCCTGCTTTCTCTCTGTCATTGGCCCAGGGCACACTGCTCATACGCAGCTCAGCCCAAGTGTATAAATCTAAGCACAGTATCACACCAAAACCATTCAGTCCCGTGTGTTTCCACCTGCTGTCAGTGAATGAATTAGAGCACGTTTTTGCTGTACTTTTTAGGCATTCAACTAAGCTGAATTTCTGCTCGAGGAACACAGATACAGCACAAAGCTGTACAATCCAGGCCGACAGGGGAATTTTTTGACAGCAAATGCGCATTACCATTATAACTGAATTTAGAAAAATTGCATCATTTTCACCTCCTCTGCATGTCTATTCAAACTACATGGCCCTTTTCATTTCATGTCACAAAATTCTTATTTTCATAATTTCTTCATTGAGCCATTGACAAGGCAGAGTGATGTGCCAGCGTTGCTCCAGGCCTAGTTGGATTGCATCATGCACAGTCCAGAAAAGTGTGGGAGAAGGGAAATAAAGGGAGGCATCGAAGAAGAGGGCGCGTGAAGAGATTGCTGCTCCTTAACCGTCCGGATCAGATGAAAATGCTCACCTGAACGCAACTCGTCGTTTCGCCACTCCCAACAGTGTTTGTATTTCACTCTAGTCAAATCTTTCAGCATAAGTGGACAAAAGAACACTCAGACCTCGCCTCCAAATAACAACTGTGAGAACAAAAGAGCAACAGAGCTGGCGGAGTCTCAAGGCCAGCTCCAGAGTTTAATTAAACAAGGAATTATGGGATTATATGGAGACTATCATTACAGGCCACTCTATGAGTCTTCTGCGAACATTTTTTTTTGTCCCCCCCCCCTGAGCTCGCGCTCAATGATTCTGTGCGGATTACATGTGGCTGCAGGACATGAGGCCGCATTCATTAAATCAATTCTTCAGTCTTATCCTATTTAATAAAGATTGATTCTTGAAGCACACGCTCACTCTGCTGTCGAACACCCTTGAACATACAAAGTTGAATATGTACATACACCACATATCCCCTTGTTGGTTTTCATGAGGATGCGCATAGCCATTTGCTCTGTAACGCGCCGTGACCACACTTGAGACCAGACCAGCAGCCAGCAGATCATTTTCCAAAGTCACCTCTGTGTCCCTACAGAGAGATGTTGGGGTCAGAGTCGACACGTGCTCTGCAGGTCGAAACTCTTCTCCTCAAATCATTTTCTTCTCCTCTCTTTTTGTTCGTGGCACTTGCGCCGACTTTATTTCGCCAGTAAACGTCTGTGGCCAACTGTGTCACATTTAGCATGCCGCCAAGCTAATGACTGATAGACCTCAGCAGACAATGGCGTGTACTGCTGCTCGTCATTAAGCCTGCAGAGGCAACACATCTGCTCTCGTACAAGAAGCAGAGGCACAAGGTCAACAGCCCTGCCTGTAATGAGTAAGGGAAAATGGAACACGACACATCCTGGATGCAGTCAAATGGGACCGAGGTTGGACGTAAATCTCATCTATATGCTGACTATATTTAAAGAGCAAAGGAGATACAGTTCCTTAAAAAAAAAACAAAAAAAAAAAAACAGTTGCTTTCCTCACGGATGCAAGACAAAAGCTGAAAAAAAATCAGAAAAAAAAAAAAAAAAAAAAAAACACGATTAAGGTTATTTTCTGCAAAATGGCTCAACAAAGACTAAATCGTTCTGAATGAAATCCCTGCAGGACTGTTTGTAATGTTCTGCTGGGCACAAAAAGGTAAATTCTGATTAGACCTTTGCATAATAGACCTGCTGTAATTTTCTTTCAAAGGTTCATGAGATATGGGTAAACCACACATGCCTCGTCTCATTACTTATTGTCCAATTAGAATCTAATTATGTGCCATCCACTGGGCACAATTAGTGCTGTGTATCCTCCTTCAGGGACCCTCCAAGGTTTTACCTTAATATTGATTTGAAATTGTGGCCATTATAAACAGGAATTAATCAGGTTTAAACTCTGCTTCGTCAAGGTAAATGCCAGATTAGGCTTTAAATAATAAAAAACACCAGAGGCAGTGTGAGGAAAGCTACTTAATCCCTATTTTATTACACCTCATGTCTTCTGAAACGTATCATTTCAGTGCAGGAAAGTTAAACATTTTGTCTGACCAATAATATTTCATTTGCAATTACAAATCCGAATGATTAAAAAACTGAAGGCTAGTGGTAACCCCTGCAAACATCAGTTTCAGATGTAATTTAAATGTTCACCGTATAACCTTCAATTTACTAACAGGAAATTATGCAAAACTTTCATTGTAAATAATAAAAAATAAAAAAAAAAGGCACAGCTCTTAGCAGAAAAAAAAAGAACTAAAACGAGAACAAAAAAAAAAGTTTGTTTAGCTTCTGGAGATGTTTCACAACCTTTTACAATTAGTTTCAAATAACTTCCAGATGTGATAAGCTTTGCCTTTTCTCCTTTCATTTCCTTTGCACGTTGAAATGTTGGAAAACAGCGAGCCTGCTTGGAATCAGAGCGCAGTAAAATACCAACCAAACCATAAACGCTGCGAACATTTAAAACAGGGAACACTGAGCACAACGTTGACACGCTGCTCAGACAAGAACAGGCGGCTGACGTCGTCTAATTTGGTGTTTCTGCAAATGAACTCTATTAAGAAAAGCACATCATTTCACCCTGCTGTGACTGCTTTAATGATGCTTTCAATCTGACCGGACCTTTTAGATAAAACACAGTTCTTGCTCTTGAAGGACCTAAACGGGCAGTTAATAGTTTTGAGGTTGCTGTGAGGTTTAAACACCTTTATATCTCCCCTCGCTCTCCTCTGCTGACCTTTCAGACAGATGGGATCCTCATCACACGATGGTTCCCCTAAAACCAGTCATCATGTGGACCCCCTCCTCTGTGCTACTCCTTTTAAGGCCTCCACTTCTCCACTTTTACCCCCTAAGATGCCGAGGTAATGCTAATTAAATGGACAGCTGTCCACTCAATGTGGCAATTAACCAGCGATCTGTAAAGGTACAAGTTTATGATACGTAACAACATCAATAAACATCATGTCCAACAAGCTGATGAAACACATTGGCTAAAACAGTGCAATTTATAGTTAACCAACTATATTTACAAGAAATAATGACAATTATGAAATGTGTGTCTAAAAGGCTTGATAGTAAAACTTTGTTACGTAATATTGTTTTTCAAGAATAAATAAGAATAGCTGAAAAGCTATAAGGAAAGTGAACAAGAATCAGTTTTACTTCAAATCCCTCATCTATGTGGCACCTGTAAGAACTCAAAGTAAAGCAGCTCCCATCACAGTTTGTCTTTAATATCAGAACCCCCCAGCCGCAATATCAGCGATTACCTTTGCAAACTATCCAAGACGGAGGGACAAAAAACAGACAGGGCTTTGGCAGTGCAGCATTAGCTCATAATGGCTCATTTTGAAAAGCATATTAGTTCCAGCATAATTACAATCGGGCCTCGCGCTCTGTGTTTTTGCAGGCATTCACAGGACCAGCCTGTGCGCACCGAGTCACACCAGTTGACTGTGACTGACAGCAGATTTAGCTCAAAATGCTATTTTTTCCTCTTCCTTTTTTTTTTTTTTCTCCCCACAGGACAAAAATAACACCACATCTTTTCTCCCCGTTTGTGTTGACTTGTTTATTTTGTGCCTACCTTTTGTCCTACTTGATACTTCAATTATACTTTTTGTCAGTCAGAGGGGGTGAATATCAAAAGGCCTAATTATGCAAACAGGCCTGCGATAAGAGGCATCTGCCTCAGATGGGATCTGGTATCTCTGACATGCATCTGTCTCTGCGCTGCCTTCTCTGCTCCAGGCCTGCATATAAACACGCCTGCCTGTCCCCGGGACTGCATGCGATTCAACCACCAACACTGGAGTGGAGGGATGTATCGGGGGCGGCTAAGTGGGGTGGGAGGAGGGAGGAGGTTCGTGCAGCAACATCAAATAACTAACAACTTCTCAATTTGCATTTTTCTGAGCATGGTGCGGCATCTTCTGTTTAATGCACTTGCCTGTTCATCCTGAAGGGGTTGCCAAGTTAAAGAAGCCGTGAGATTCAAGGCATTTACCAAAGGATGTATGAGATAGGACCCTTATGTGAACACAAGATAGACGACAGCGATAAGCGGAACGGTTCAAAGACAAATTGCCTCGGAATAATCTTTTCCTGTAGATATTTCAGTACAAGCGAGGACTAAATAAATAAAAACAAATTCAAAAACACTTGAAGTGAGCACAGCGTCAGTACAGTTAGAACGAATTTACAAATATTAGATTAAATTATTTGGTTCGACTGGATATGAGCTAAAATCAAGTTAACTGCGCACTTGGTCTGGCAGCAGGCCACAATGCATCATCAATTTCCTCTGGTTGTCAGTGACCTTCTCTTGGTCGTAATTTGACATTTAGCTGAAATTGAATCTGGATTAGATGCGTAACAGTACATAAGCGTATTAAAAATCCACAGTTTATCTCCACTAAAATCACTCTCAGCTCACCTTTGTGGACGGATGTCTGAGGCTCGGTGTCATCTCAAGTAAATGACAAGAGCAGAGGCCATGCTCAAGTATATTTCAAGCAGCTGCAAGATTATGTTTACAGCTTTTACATGAAGTTCTAGATTAACTTCAATCTCACTTAAAAAATATGTGATAAATCTAGAAAAGAGTGCTCTGTTTTTATGACACAGCCTCCTACTGTCATTTTTAGCATTCCTCAGGAAAATTCCAACACTTTTCTTTCCTTGTCTTTCTGACTGAATCAGTCTTTAGAAAAAGGGGCAGAGGGCTTAAAAAAAGAGGAGAAAAAGCCAAAGAAGAAGAAGAAAAAAAAGATGGGAGGCTCTTTAATCTTTGGCTCTCACAACAATTAGGCCCCTTCTCTCTGAGGTGGGGAGAAAGTGGTGGGAGGGGAAGCGGAGGCGACAGAAAAGGAGAAGCAGCGAGAGCGATGCTCTTTTATTGCTCTTGTCATATGGATGAAGGCGCAGCGCGTCCGTGAGAGCGCATGCTCACCTTCAACAACAGGGCGTCCACTGGGCCTCCCGGCCCTTTCAGTCCAGAGAGACGAGCACCTCGGGGGGCCATTAGAGCATGAATGGGGGGACTGACAGCCCTGTGCAGCTCTGCAGGGCATCCATAAACGCTGACATATTGACTCCCCATGTCTCGGTGCTGCCTGGGTTTGAAAGCGTGAAGGGCTTGAAGGGTGGGATTCTTTTTCTTTAAAATACTGCAGGCTAAAAGTGGGATATTAGCAACCATTTCAATGTTTGCTCTTGACTTCAAGTTCTGGACGAAGCGTATAGATTGTCTTATAAAAACGCTTTTGAATGTTCAGGTTTTAAAACGTTAACGCTCATTATACAAGAGAAGCTGGTTGGAGATGAACTAAAAAAAAGTGCTTTAAAAACTGAAAATGCATTAGTTTGATTGCAATATCTAATTATGCTTTAATCAACCAGATCCTTAGTTTGTCTAAAAGAAGTTCAGAAAGAAGAGGGCCGTGTGGACGATTTAAGACTTCAGTGAAGAGACTGCTGCCAACTTGAACTTCTCTACCACGACTGATCCTCATATTCTTCTGATGAGCAGAATGTCCCCCGCCTGCACCCAAGACGTTGCTAATTGGGGGTCGCAGAAAAAGTAATGAAATTAAGAGAGTACAAGAAAGTAAAAAAGGAGCCCATGGGGGTCTCTGACAAATGGCAATAGAGTCCCGGTCCCCCAACATAAAGCTCTAAAAGCCTACGAAGGAAATCAAACAGCTTCGTCTCAGGGCTGTGAGCCGAGGTCTCCTGGAGGAACACTTTTTTTTTTTTTCAACAAAGCAAAGGAGAGATTACTGGACAGTGTATAGGAATGCACAGCAGACATTTCTAGGTGCCCAAGGGAAGTTTTCTAATTTTCTGGACAAGGATAGGCAACAAATATTGTGGAAAAAGTTCGATATTCAGCAGGACACCATGAAGAAGTCAAAGAGAGGATGAGGGGAAATGTACCCCAAATCATCTTTATTAGAAAATCTACTAAAAACAAAACGATCTGACTCAAATTTTCAGAAATGCCACAAATGTTCACACAGTTTGTGAAACACTTACACTTTGTATCCAAAAAAGACTTTCTTGCATGTGAGTATTGAAATTAAACTAACTGTAAAGAACCTCTTAATACATAACAGCTGAATAAATAGTTCTCATAAAAACCTTCTTCTTTTATCGCACACAACTTAGTGCATGGCAATCATTTCGGAGAGCCCTCCATAGTGAGGGGTTGTAACGTGCACAGTAGAAAAGCTTTTTTTTATACAGAGGCAACATATTCCCCAAGGAGAGAATGACTGACGATGCAGAAATAAGCCCATTAGTTGAAAAGAGGGGACAACATTTGAAGTTGTTATTTTGTCGCCGAGGACAGGAGCTCCACCCCACTGTTTGGACAAGCGCTTTCACGTTTTAACTCGGTAGAAGAAAAACACATTTCTGATTTGCAACACTCAGGGAACGTGTTTATTGTCTTTGCGGCTATGAACAACACACACAATTAAAACAAATGAATATTTCAGTGGCGCGGCCCATCAGGAGCATAAAATTTAGAATGTTCTGGCCCTAAGTAGCATAGGCTAATGGTGATTTTTAAACTAGCAGACCATGGTCAATGTGCCTCATTCATCACTGAGGGAGAGCACTGAACATAATTACTGTTGCACATTATGTGGGCCATTCCTGTATCGTAATGAAATTAGCCAGAAATACTTTTTTTTTTTGTCTTTTCCGAACGCAGCTCTGTGGAAACCAGCGGACGGTCGTAACGCAGCACGTTGTCCTGATCTGTGCCAGCTGTCAGAGTTTGACAACCTCAACTGGCAAGGCAAATTGGAGGAAACTATATTTCTTTCAATAAATGATGTGGCTCTGACCCGCTCATCTGTCACACAATTTAACATGGACATAATAAAGCCGACGATGTCACGGTGCACTGTACTCCCAGTTTTGTTCCCTGTTTTATTTGACACAATAACGACAGCTTCATTGCCAAGAAAATCAGCTGATTTTTTGCTAAATGTCTTGCCCAATACAGTATTGAACTGCAGCTTCTTTTTTAACTTTACGCACACAGGTATATCATTTATTAATCACTCAAAATATTAGATGGACTCTAAATTAATCATTTCCCCCCTCTACAAAATGTCTAGATTAAAAAATACGCCTAAAAGTTGCAGAATGTTACACCCAAACAGTTTTATAAATTTCAAAACAACAGAGGATATCTAATAAAGCAACAATAATTATTAGTTTTTAATTATTGTTTTTATTATTATTGCTTTGGCCTCAGTAAAAGAGCAGACTCCACCTCTTGATTGATACCAACATGGCTTTAACGCACAAAAACTACTGACTGAGATTTTACAGATTGCTAAACCTTATCGTGTGCTATGATCTGCAATCTGGCAACACATTTTATGTAGTAACTTATTTGGCAACATGACTACAGTCAATGAAATTACAGACTTAATGTTATATTTTGAACATAAATGGCTACAGACGGAGGAGGTCCAATAGTGCCAGACAAAAGTGACATTATTTATACCAATAATTACATTTTGGAGGGGTTTCTTTATGTCAAAGCAACAGTTCAGATCTGTCAAAATGGGGTTCAGAAGAAAAACTAAAACCATTTAATATCTCAATTAGCTTTTTGAACAACTTCAATTCAGAGAAAATGTTTAATTCTGACTGGACTGACGAACTAACACCGGGCAGGTCAAGGAACAAAAGTGAGTTCATGCAAATGATATTTATTAAACCTGAGCATTGCCATTAATTTATTGTTGCAACAGGAACTTTACAGTTGTTTAGCAGCTAGCTGTAGCACGCCTACATCCTACAGAAATAGCACATTTCTGCCAAAATACCTGTGTAACATAAAACTGACAGCTTTTGTTTGATAAAACACACAAAAAATATATAAATTATTTAAAAATGTCATTAATTCATTTTGGTCTTGGAGTCACTCTGACTATCATTTAACCCATTAGTTTAGTCAAAATTAAAATATTTATCCAAAATAAAGTTGTCCTAAAAGTCCATCTATGACAGGTAAGATGTTAATTGTTCATAATCGTTCTAGAACTTCTATTAGAGTTTTCAACTGTATTCTGATGCTAAAAATTCTCAAATTTACCTTACTGAATGTTGCGTTTTTTTGCATTTCGATTTTTAGAAAAGTTAGTTTTCCTTAACTTGACAGAAAAGCTGTGAATTCTCTTGTACCACTGCAAAACGTTTGTCTTAGCCTTAAACTCAGGGCGAGAAAAACTGTCACTAAAGTGGACATTTCAAAGCAATTAAATGAGATTTCCTCCCTCAAAACATGCCATATACTTTGTCAGTAACAAACACCGTTTTGCCATTAAACCATTTTAAACTATCTGCTCTGCTGGGAACACATCTCTCCTTGTGGCATGGCTGGGAATCAGCAGTGAGAGATAAATAAATGGCCTTTAAGAAACATTGACCGTCTTGTCAAGACACATATCCACTCAGCGGTAGCAAGAGTCTGCCTGTCAGCTCCTTCTCTTCTCGTTTCCTCACGTCTCTTTGAGACACTTCTCTCTAATGAATTAGAAGGATTGCAGTCCCACAGGCTGAGCTGGGCTCTGTCATCCCTCAGCGCTGTTCTCCCTCTGGACAGCCAGTTTATTGTCCACCATCGAAGGCAATAGGGACCAATCAGGATTCATTACAACACTAACTCTGTGAATGAACTGCAAGCACAACTGGCCAGGAGAAGAAATGGACCTTTTTGGGACTCTGCCCTTCCCCAAAAAAAAAACTTAATTGGATTGCCAATATAGTCCACAGACATTTGAAGAGTCTGGGAAAAAACAATGGAGCAGAAAATAAATACTCTAAAACCACAATGATGACTCCACTTGGTAAACTAACACAATATTGATCTTCTTCTTCTTCTTCTTCTTTTTGTTTGTTTAGAAAAGCTTCATCCCAGCTAATAGCTGTCTGAGAATGTAATCTCTCCCTTGTCCTCCCCCTTTCCTCTCCTCCCCTCCATATTCCCCATTATGTGGCTTCTTTCAGCGAGCCTCAAATAGTTTTGGTTCAGCGTCGCACTGGGGTACGGGGGGCATGGGACCGGGGACCAATTGTTTGCTAATGTTGACACCTGCCAGAGCAGGCTTGGTCTATTTGGGGCCCGCCAAGCTGTAAACTGGATGCTCCCCCCTCTTTAGCAAGATTAAGTGTGGGTTGCTGGGGTCACAAATCACTGGACTCCCTCTGATGTTGTGAGGCGCAGAGCCAGAGACTAAGAGGACTAAAAAGGGAAAAGCTGGAGAAGGAGGGACAGAGGAGGGAAGAAGGATAAAGAGTGACAGTCTATTGTTTACTCAGAAAAGAGGAGGAATAATGTATCTTCTTGAGTGAGTGTGGCCCATTCAGAAAAAGAAAATCAATAGCGAATAAAGCACACAAGAGATTTCTGAGTGCATCACTGATGAGAAATCTGAAAACTGTTGGAAATTTGTCTTTACTGGGAAATATGCTTTTTATGAAGATTTTTCAGCAGTAAAACTTGTCAAGTTTGACGGTACAAGTATATGACGGAACATTTTGGACCTTCTGTGCATGCTAAACAGATTTATTTAGATATAACACGTTTTTATTCAAACAAATAAATTAGCTAATAAAAAAAAGCATGCTTTCAGGAAATCCTTTAACATTTTTTTTTTGGTAAACAAACTTAAAGATGAATAGAAAAACCATTGAACGCAGCAGACAGTGCCCGGCTCCTCCTACCCCCGTCCTCTGCAGATGTACATTAATGCAAAAAGACAGAGATCTGAGCAGCAGCAGCAGAATCCTGTCTTCCTTTTAAAAACTGCTGCTGTCCAGCCTGATCGTGTCAGTTTGAAGGCCCCTATTCAAAAGTATTCAAGCATCTGCCTTTGAGGCACAATAGCAGCTAGTTTATAAACTGTCTGCCCAGGCACCCAAAGGCTTTGGTTCTTATTGTTTTCATCCTCTTAATAAACTTTTTGGAGGAGTTCATCAACTTGCCTGAATAGCAGATGCAGCAAGTCTCAAGACTGAAAATAACAGAGGGGTCTCCTCTCCTCCCTCGTCTTTCTCTCCTCCTTTTCTAGTGGCTGTTCAGCTAACAATAGCAAGAGGAGGCTGTCAGACATCACAGGGCTTCTTTTTTTTTGTATCAGTACAAAAAAAGAAAAAGCTCTTCAAAATGGGAACTGAACTCAGTTGTGTTTGCAAATTTTCACAGACCTCTTTAAGATAAGCAGCCCGACGAGCTGAAACATTCATAAAGGCTAAAGACAAAACACCATTTAAATGTTTCCATTTTAAACGTAAAACCTCACATTTGAATTTATATTAAAAGTTTAAAAAAAAAAAAGATTGAAATGCTACTAAAATAGTCTGTTTCTGCTGGACACCTGTTTGACAAGCAAAGCTAAAATGACAGGATGCAATAAAATGTAATTTTGAATTTAAGCCATTAATCCTCTGTCATACCTTTAAACTGTGTGGAAAAAAATAGCCAAACTTAAAGGTCTTTAATAGATGTCTACTCTAATTAATTTCATACTCAATTAAAACAAGACCACAGTCCATGCGTGGCTGGCCTGTTTAGTCCACTGGAAGGCCATAATTGAAGTAAGAGCGGAAAAAAGGGCTGCTTAAATTAAAAAAAAAAAAAAAAGCTCACAGCAGTCTAATTCAACATTTGCCATCCTACCACGTTGATCTGCCTCCCACCTTCCCCTCGCTCTCCACCATATGACCCAAAAACAGCCTTATTGGCTGCCCTTGGACCAACCACCTACAGTTTCCCACCAGTGCGCTGGGTGCGTTCTAACACCCTAATTAGATGTGACAAGTTCAACGAGCCGGTTTCAGTGGAGGAAAAGCTGGTCAGGTTATGATTTCCGTGTCAGACTCACTGGGGAATCTGTGGACAGCTGATTCCTGTCAGCCTCATTCATCTTCTTCCAGCCAATTAAACTTTAATGCTAACAAAGCTCTGGCAATTTGGGGGAATACATTAACCGCTTAAAGTGGAAATGCAAATGTTCCAGGCAGCGTCTGCAGCCACTAATAATATTAATGTACAGTAAATAAAAGGCATTAATCGTTTATCAAATGGCATAAAATGATTCTAACATTGAAACACAAATGCATGCCAATTTAAAAATACAACTTTTTTTTTTTAAAAACTTCATTCTTTTTAGATCAAAATCTTCACTAACTTTTTGCATATTGTTTAGATATAACACTCCTGCACAAAGCTAAATATCCATACCTGTTGGCATGGGTGAAAAGAAATGGAAAGAAAAGGCAAGTCAAGCTTAAAAGAAGATGAAAAACTGTGATTTTTCTATTTCCTTTGGCCGACTGCCCTGCAGGCGCTGGAGCAGGATCCCAGAGCCCCATAGTGAAAATTGGCGGAATAAAACACAGGCAGAAATGAGAGACGCCCTACTGTTGTGACAGGATACCTGTAGGGCAGCACTTCCTCTTTAATTTGTCTCGTATGGTTTGAGACCCCCAACCATCCATCATTCAATCCTCAGAGCCTACGCAAGCCCACCGAATTTAATTCTCGATGGTGAAATTATATGCTATAATTAAATATCACATCTTTTTTTTTTATTGCTGCATGCATCTTATCGACGTCATCGTTGTTATCACATTAAAAGTAGCATCTAAAAATGGGCCTATCAGCATTTGTGAGGAAAATTGCAGGCCAGACAAAGGGCACCTATGGGCTTACAGCTTATTTTCTGATATTTTGGAGCAGGAAACGTTAACCTTGAAATGCTGCTATCTGGGCCTAACAATATGTGATCATAACCCCATAAATGAGGGGAGAAATTGAATCCTTTTAAGTTATTAAGCAGGAAAGGATTATAAACTCGTCTTTATAAATGAGCTAGAAATCCCCATGTCTTTCTCTGTACACTTTTAAATTTCCCACAAGAAGCTGGAGAGGGAAGATTGCCCCCTTTTCAAGAGCCCCCCACAAGAGATGGAAAAACCATTTTTGTGCCCAGATAGGAAGTCGTCCCACATGGTAAGAGCAACTTTAATTAATAGACAGCCTTGAGAGGTATCACTGTCAGGCTGGATAATGGTGACAGAGCTGGTGTTTGTGCTTCCATGAATATTTCTCATGTGATCAAAGTCAAATGCCATCACAGAGTGAATTTAAGCCTACTCCATTTTTTTTTTTACACTGTTGACACTTAAAGCTCCTGAGTCTAAAACGTCTCGTCGGGTTGGTAGGTTTACAAGCTTAAAGTACACTTTAAAAAAAAACTGGTGCTCATTACTCACAAGCAGTGAGCTTTGTGTTTCTGTGTTCGACTTGCTTACATCGCCTTGCTGGAACCAAAAGGCCAATTTGTTCATCCAGAAGTTGCATTGCTCATCAAGTCTCATGATATGTTAAAAAAAAATATATATATACAGTATATATATATATATACTGTATATAAATATATTATGTATAACTAACTACATTTAATCTAAATACTTGGACACTTCTAATGTTATCAGTTAAATAAAACCAACTATTTAGCTTTAAATCCAATGTTAAGCAAATGCCTGAGACTAAAAGGGACGTTTGTCACATCTTTTATCCACGCCTACTGACAAAAAATTGTAAAAATACAGTCATAGTTGCTAGGCAATGCTTCACTTTATAACCAAGGAGCAAAGCTAAGGCTAAGCTAACAGGATGAGCATTACACTTATACATATGCATGCTTTTGTGCATCGCTGATTAATTTAAAATATTATTTAGCAGTTGCTGAGTTTTTATTGTCAACCCTGCTGCCAGCAGTGTCACTATTTATTGCTATTTATTTATTGCAGGGGGAAATGGGCACCTATTTCCTCTCTAAATGAACAAACTAAACCACAATGGTCAAAAATACATTTTAAACTCCTTGTTTAAGCATAATGTTGTGAAGAAAAACAACAGAATGTGCCTATTTTATTCAGCCTTAAAACTCACGCCTATAGGAAATATTAAAAGGCATGAAGTGTGGTGTCATCACTAATTCACTGCTTAACAATAATAGTTAAGAACATGTATTGAACATAAAAGTAAATAAATAAATTAGGTCAGCAACTAGGTTTTAGCCTGCCTTTTAATTACGTTTTATAAACATTGTCATGTTATATACTGGAGGAAAAAATAAATTGATTTCCCCAAAAATGTTTAAAAAAAAATGAAAAGAAAATTTTATAAGCTTTTATATAGCATAATTATATTCCTTTGCAATTCAATCAATAATAATGATGATAATAATAATAATAATAATAATAATAATAATAATAATAATAATAATAATAATAATAATAATAA
>JARVGQ010001639.1:20362255-20389543 GCA_031762355.1 Hypsolebias martinsi | reverse complement strand
AGAGAGGACATGGAGGTAGTTGGAGTGAGGACAGAGGATGCAGAGGACAGAGTGAGGTGGAGGAGGATGACTCGCTGGGGCGACCCCTGCAAAGGGAAAAGCCGAAAGAAGAAGAAGAAGTAAAGTGCTGTGTCTGCCAAGAAGTGCTTCATTGCTTCAACTGCCTTGTTCTTGTTCCTAAGGAAGTACACATATATGGCACCAGAAAAATCATCAGTGACAGTGATAGCATATTTGTACCCTTCAAATTACTCTGGTACAATAGACCCACCCAGGTCTGTATATACTAGCTCTTATGGCTCTTTGGCTCTCACCACTTTCACAGTGGTTAGGTCTGCATGTTTCATCGTTGATTTTCATACCATTTACTACTGTTTCAAGTTTTACAATATCATCATAGTTACAATCTTGTGCCATGTTTTCAAATCAAAAGATACATTTCGGGAGTCCTCACTGCTTACATTTTTCTCTGTGACAGTGTCCAGGTAGTACAGTCTATCGTTTGCCTTAATTTTACACGTTGTGCAATCAGGAAGGACCATTTGGTCATTATTCATTTCAAAGTTCAATTTTACTCCTTTCGAAGCTGCTGCATCCACACACAGGATGTTCTGTGGGTATCCAGGAATCAGGAACGCGTCTGTGAGTTTGACACTCACCTCTCTCCTGTTGCTGTCAGTCAGCTCAACTCGTGTGTCTCCTTTCCTCAGAACACTACTAGTGATCTGCCTCCCATCCATCAGCTGCATGATGTGGTTCTTGGGCTGGAAAGTCTCGTCAAATTTGATGAAAGCCTTTTCGTTGGTCATGATGTGGGCATAGACACAGCTGTCCACCAGTACACCTTGCTGCTGTATGCCATGGGGTTGCCATTAACTCCCCCAGAGCATGAACATTCCTTCTTCACCCATGGGTTTATGTCCCATGGGTTTGTGTCCGTCTTTAACACGAAGAGTTTGTTGTTCATTGTCTGTAATAGTGGCCACCTTGTCGCTGTTTTGCGTATTGGTCGCTCTCCGCTGAGTTTTCTTGTCTTTGTTTCGACATACTTTTGCTTTATGCCCCATTTTCTCACAAACAAAGCATTCTCAATTGCAATATTTCCTCTCTTTAAACTTAGGTTTCAATGCTTTGTAATTTGCAGTCATTACTTCTCTGTTCAGGGCCTGCTATGGTATTGCAATGTGCATTCAGTCTTGCCTTGAACTCACTGAAGGTTAGCGTTTCTCTCGTCTGAGTGACATGCACGGAAAACAGGCTGTAATCATCTGTTAGTCCTTTTAGCACCATCGCCGTCTGAAGTGCATCACTAAGTCACTTTAGCTGTGTTTAATGTGAATACTATCTTTTCAACACTTGCTAAATAGTCCGCTAATGCTTCCCTGTCGGCCATTAGCACATTGGTTAGCTCTGTGTACAGCCCAACAATTAGCTGCTTTTCTTCGGACTCAAAATGACGTCTCAGTATTTCTAGGATTTTCTTGCGATTATCTGGTTCTTTGTATAGGCTTAGTGTTAGCGTTTTATTGTCCAAACAGCTGCACAATTCTGTATATGCCAGTTCATTTTTCCTACCAATCCCCGTTGCTTCTTGTGCATTATCTCCTTTTACTAACTCACTTCCCACGATAGCTTCTTTGAAACCAGTGGTTTTTAAGTATGCTTTAAACCTTACTTCCCAGATGTGGTAGTGGGCTTCATTTCCGTCACATTGTGGTAAACGTCTCGTTCCACGTGTTGTTACCGCTGAAACTTTACAGAGCCCATAACCTGTTAGCATTTCTGCAGCGGGTATCCCACCGTTCACACGGGAAGCTCCTGGCTCTTCTTCACCATCTGCAGCTTGTGTCGACATTTTTATAGCTACATCAGCTTACTTTTAAGCTAATAAGACACAGGAGACATTATTCACTGTTTAACTGGAAGCCACACCACTCCGTAGCTCACCATAGCTCACCGAGGCTCACAGAGGCTGACAGAGACTGAAGGGTGTTGAGGCTTGGCCTTTATTGACGTCACAACTCAGTGTAACCTTCTGCTTCACTAAACAGTGCCAACTAAAATACATCAGTGGCATGCACCATTTTCAAAAACTGTGCATCCATCACCATTAATCTCAGTGTTTGGGGTGGTCCCTGTGGATACGTATTAAATTAAAGTGGCATTACAGTGATTTTTTTTTCCCTTTATGATTTTTCTGGTTAGGGATTTATGAGTCTAACAGCGTCAGGGACCTCAGTCTAGTGGTTCCTCACTTAATGCTCCTCAACCTCCTGCCTGAGGGAAGCGGGTCAAAAAATGTGTGTGCTGGGTGAGTGGGGTCCTTCATGATGCAGGTGGCCCTCTTCCAGCATCTGGAGGTGTAGATGTATGTGATGGTGGGGAGGCTGACTCCAACAGACTTCTGTGCAGCCTTCACCACTCTCTGTGGTACACGAGGTGGAATGAAATTGTGTACTTAGGGTACCAGGTACACCCAAAAGTAACACAAATATTAAGTATAAACAGAAACAGTATATAAGAATCTGAGATATACACTAAACACTAATGTAATGGTATGTTAAACAGCAGCCCAAACATGAGTCTGTAGAGAATAGATGGGTATGAATACAGCAGCATACAGTCAAGATATCAGCAACATGGATAATCAGCAGCACAGATGTCACATATCATCAAAGTGGCATTAAATTACTGATTTGTGAGTATTAAACACTTAAATACACCACTTCAGCTGAGTTAAGATGATGATGTAAGTTTTTGTTTCATTAGTGACAATCTGATGTTTGTTTTAATTATTCTAATTTGACGCAAAACCACAAGGAAGTATACAATTTACAAGTGTGTTTTATAATTTGGGATAATATAAGGAACAAAACCAGTGAACGGGTCGATCCTCTCACTATTAATATTCATTAACAGTTTCCCAGCATGCCCTATGACGGTCGTCAAAGGATCAAAACCTGTTGAAATGTTTGTATTCCAGCTCTGAATTTGGGGTGGAGCAGCACACACTACCATTGTCAGTTCGTTCTTCATATTTCTAGAGTTTTGTGCAAAAAAGAACAAACACTATGTCTTTGTGCATACCTTTGTACAGGAAACCAAAGTTCTTAAAATGGTTTAAATCCAACATCAGAAGATAAACAACACATGTCATTCAACATGGTGTCTCAAACAGGCTCCGTTTGAACACATATGAAGAAGAAAATCTAACATGTCTGAAAAGCGGACTCGTTGTAAAGTTCATTTGTATTCAGAGAGCAGCAGTGTAGTTTTCCCCTCAACTGGAGATCAGAAATTCAAAGTTCGAGACTGAAATTGAAGCAAAACTGAATCCCATCTGCAAAATCAAACCCTAAAGCCTTTATTTCAAAACCCAATGAGATGAGAGTTTTGTTCCAGAAAGCAGCTCTGGCATCTTTAAAATGTCTGAGCCTACCATTAACTTTTAGCCAAAGTGCTCCATCAAATAATGTCTAACTCTTTTCATGTTTTTGCTGTGTGGAGGGGGGAGAAAAAAAAAGAGATGAAACAGGAAGTGAAGGGATAAATCAGAGCTGGTGTGTATCTGCCGACGCTCAAGAGATGAAATCCTTTCTGTCACAGTTTAGAGGCCGAGAGGCGCAGAATTACAGCAGCACTTTGAGAAGAGACGTCGTTACTCAAACGCTGCAGGACAGCCTCCGTGTAGGTCCATCCTTTATACACAGAAGGTAAATTATTTATTGATTGTAGTCTGAGCAGGTCTGTGAGTGTTGAGCAGCAGACGAGGGAAAGTTTCTGTGTGTGTGTGAACATGCATGTTGGCCGTTTTGATCACAGAGGACACAGCGGGGGGAGTTTTAAGTAAATAAGTAAATGCGAGTTCAAAGGAAGCAGATGAAACATCCACGTCTAAGAAAACTCCTCAAATGAAACACACACAAACAAATCTTCTTTTTGCAAATTTTACTGGAAAAAAAGACTGAAAATATTGTTGTCTGCTGCCATTAAAAGTTGTAGTATGTGTTTTATTTTGTTTGTCTTCAAGCAAAATATCTCATGAGCCGGAAACAGATTTTATTGAAACAAAGTAAAGTTGTGTTGTACGGTTTTTACTGACAACCAGGTTCAAGATGGCCACCTCAACTAATCAGTCTTAGCAATAATGTAAATGGTTGTAACTCAAACCATCCTGCAGATATTGATCTAATATGTGGATCAGCAGTAGCTGAGAGTTGTCCCCAACACATACTCTGAATGCATTCATTCAACTTTTATTTATACAGGTTAGTCTCATTGAGCCACGAGGACTCATTTATGAGAGACCTGTTTTAAATAAAGAACACAGAAGCGGTACAGACAATAATAGGCAGTTATATTAAAAAAGCATATGAAATGAAAAGTAAATAGAAGAAATAAAAAAACTAAACAAAAACAGCAATAAACTGCAAACTTATCTTTACAGTAAACTGCGACATGCAAGGTGGAGGGCAATATGCATTTCCTCACAGAATACAAATTTTGTTAAATTGTGTTTGTGTGTTTGTTTATTGTGCAACAGTTACAACCCTGCTCAGCCAGGAAAAAGGGAGGCAACATTAATGGGGGCTCGTCCGGGATATTTCAGTGTAATACTGCAACTTAAAAGTGGTGACTTATTGGTCAGTTTAGTTGAGTGACAAACTTAGTTGAGCAGCTGCAGCTTGCTGTGCTTGTTAGGCATGGCAGTTTGATCTTGAGCAGATTCTTAAGTGTCCCACTCTTGATCAGCTGGAGCTGGACCAAATTGCTACTTTTATTCAAAACCTAACTCCACCTGGTTTTAGAGTTACCTCACCATTTTCCTGGCTGAGTCGGGTCGTAACAGCAACTAAGTGTGTTCTTGAAATAAACGGACTGTGCTGCTGTGATCAGACACTTCCCACCAGAAAGGAGGAGGAGGACAGGAACCGGATGGAGCCGAGATTAAAAACAGAGATGGACAGAAGTGAAGCCAGGAGGGGAGGGAGCTGATGGAGTGATGGAGAGAGGTGGGGTGGATGGATGGGGGAGTGAATGAGTGGAGTCTGTTTTCACTCTAATCTGTTTACTTTACAATTTGTGTTTTTAGAGCGAGTTCATTCATTCTGCTTAACCTGACACTTCACTCACCAACAGGAAGTGTGTGTGTGTATGTGTGTGTGTATAAGGAGCATCTGATTTAAGCCTCTGTTATTGAGATGTGTTTGCTCTGCATGTAAATCAGAGCACGTATGTGTGTGTGTGTAACCTCATTTACATCCTGTATTTTTTGTAATTTTGTGTTTGTGTGGCAGACATCACATTTGTGACCCCTTATCTTGCAATTGTGCGTGTCTGAGTGTGCTTTTGCATGTGTGTGTGTGTGTGTGTGTGTGTGTGTGTGTGTGTGTGTGTGAGTGTGAGAGCACATGCATGTTGTTTGTGTCATGTGAGCCTCCATTAGTGGTGCAGGGTTGGACTATAATTATTCATCTCTGAGGCCATTAGCTGAAACAACAAACACACTTTGTTTCATGCTTCCTGTGTCTGATTGGGACTCATTATTCATTCATCAACACACAACTCATCGTGAAGGCAGCTCTATGAAGTGTCCCAAACAAGTCAGAGATCAAAGAACCAACATAAAACCACTTGCAATGTGTAATATTTTTTATATTTAAATGTTTTTTTTTTTATTACTTTATTACTGGTTCATCCTAATAACTTCTAAACTTCTAAAATTTGGAATTTCATGTCAGTTGTTAGACACTGCTAAAATGAACATGCAGAACCAGCTCTCTGCAGAAAGTTATGGAGTGAACATGCACACAATTTCCAAAGCAATGTTGCGATGTTGCTTTTATTGTTGAGACAGCATACTGGGGTCCTGGGAGCATAGTGGGGACTTTGCTATGATAGATCCATGTGCACGAGCACAACATGGTCCTTGAGAGCTAGAAGCTAGGCAGGTCTCATCATTGTGGTGTTAGCGTGCTGTGACCTTTAGCTGCATCTTTGCACTGCTCAGGTCTTGGTGTGAGCGATGGGCGTATCACCATGGCAACACTATGCTGATGTAGAGAGCATGAGAACACAGGGGAGCATCTCAAGAATGCAGGAAAAAACAGGAGAAAACCCTATACTTTACACAATAATGTCATGACTTCACACTGAAGTCTCACAAATTTGCAGCAATCCAGTCCATGCATGTTTCTGGAGAACGTTGAAGGGCTGCAGATGAAACGTAAGTGGTTGATTGGCAGAAATGCCTACAATTCCCAGGTTAAATAAACAAAAACAAAGCAATGATTAAATAAATGACAAACATGAATAAAAATGGTGACAAACTTCTGCTGAAAGCTATTCAAGAGCATGGGACTTTAAATAGTTTCAAACTTTTCAACTAAAGCATTTGCAGTAAAGGTTGCTGGTTCTTAACTGGCTCAAAAATTATTAAAACACTGAAAAACTTTTTTTTTTTTTTTTTAATTTCCCTAAGAAACATGCACCACAGAGCCACATGATAATGTTGCATTCTCTCCACCATTGACTGCAGAACTGAACAGGCTGACAAGGCTCGAGCATTACTGAACCTTCAAGCATTTCGGAAAAAAAAAATAAATAAATAAATAATTAAATAAAATGAAGCTGCGTTCTGTCATAAAATACCACAATGTTCCCACACAGCCTGCATTATTATTATATTTATTTACCGTCACGTGACATGAGTCATCTCCTCATGCACCTGCTTGCACTTCTGGATTGTTCATCTTCCAGCCATCACCTAACTCTGAAGCTAGCTGGTTAGCTTTAGCTAATAATGATGTGCAGTAAAATAACTTATTTTTTTTTAATGGAGGTTGATCAGTTCCTGTGAAGCTTTAAAGAGAAACCACAGCTGGTTGTGTGTTTAACAAGATTTAAACTTTAAATCCATGCACACAGCTTGATATGCTGCCGGATGCATTTCAGACTTCTGGGATTAAATTTTAATCTGTGGTATCAGCAACAAATGTGACACATATGACAATAAACTAAACACTGGAGTGACTGCCAAAGTGTGCACAAACACATGCAAACATATGGATTGAGAAGATGTGGGTGGCGACAGGTACGGAATGCCGGCTTCTTGCTCAGAAGCTCTGGGTACAAGATGACCAAAACTGCAAAGTAATGATCTGATGGAGAGTTGTCTTCCTCTGCCTGATTATTGGACTCTTTATGTCCTCTTCCTTTGATGTCAGATGGTCTTAATGTAGCCTTGTCATGCTGCAGAAAATGTTTCAATACTTTTGTTCTTCTTTCCCCCACTGATCAGGCCATGACCTCAGTCTGTCTGTTTTTTTATCCTTTAGGTTTTGTTTTGGTGGAAAATAGAAAGTTAAGCCAGGTAGTGCTCAGGTATTGTTCTGTTGGCCTCAACTCTGGCAGAAAAATAATGGATCCATTTTTACTGCTGTGCCAGATGAGCAGGAATGACCTTTGCAGCTAAACAAATATATACTTTCTCACTGAGGAGATGTTTATATAGACCAGAACTGGCCTGAACTCCCCCTGAACCATTCAGTTTATCTATATTTAATAACCCTGTCCTACCTGTCCTGCGTGCCAGAGTTTCACAGGTGTGGTAGGCAACAGGAAATTCACCTAGGGTGGAGGATGTGTCCTGCAGACATATTGTGAACATTTGCTGCATCAAAGAATCAAAGCAAAAAGCACAGCAGAGACAGAATGAAAGAAACGTACAGTAAAGTCTGTCAAACCGAAGGAGGGTCAGCCAACTGTTTTAGTCCCTGCAGAGACCTGGAGCAGAACTTTGAATCAGAGCAGAGATGGTCAGCTTTGACTCGATGCACCGTGATGCTAACAGTTAGCAGCCTGCAGCTCATTAGCTCATCCTGGCTGTGAGGTCAGCTAATATCTGCCCATTTCCAAGTACTGTTTTTAACAAAGTTTACTTCTCGTTTCATTTTGGTTCCGGGCGTCACTCCTGTTTCCCTCTCAGAGTATTTCTGCCTAGTTATGGGTTTGATGACGCCAAATGAGGATGTTCAACCTGCACCCGAAGCTGATGATCGTGCTGCATTCATCATGTTCAGATCAGACAGGAAAAACTAAACTTTATCAAACACTCAGGATGTACTCAGTGCAAAACTCAACAACACAGTTTGTGTCCATTTTTTATATTGAACCATTTTTTAATCACCCGTTACTGAAAGAAAAAAAAAAGTGGGTGATAATGTTTTTTCCTCTGTTTGCAAAATATCCCCACAATTTGGATAGGTTTTAATAAAGTTTTCTAAAAATAATTGTTTTATGAATATCTACAACATGTTGACTTTTTGAGTCAACCCATTTAAAAATGGCTGCCACAGCCAAGTGGCTTTGAAAAAGACAAAAGCTGCTTTAACTCAGTCAATTGGACAGATGTTAAATTTAATTCTCCAGTTGCAGTAGCTGAGAGTCATCCCCAACACAATCTCAGAACATAAACATATTACTTGAGATATTTGCTAAAAAAAAAAAAAAAAAAAAAGAAAGGGTGACATTTTTCCTTCTAACATTAGCGCGTGGTGTGATGGGAAAAAGAGACCGTTTTCACGCTATACCGATTCTTCTCCAACGCGCCATTATACAAAATTACAAAACTATCTAGCAGCGGGGCGTACTGAATAATTCATCTCCTTTTATGTTTTTTTTTTTTTTCCTTTCACGAGCTTCTGAAATGGGAATGGACACAGTCTGCTTTTTTTGTGCTTTCCAGGGTTTGCTTTACCGCGGACTCTTCACAGAAAGGCATCAATAGAGGGGAGATTTTGTTCTTGAACTTCATCATTTGGAAAATAGAAGGGGGAGGTGGGAGAATGGGCTTTTGTGTTTTATTATTATTATTCGTATTATTATTATTATTATTATTATTATTATTATTATTATTATTATTATATCCAAATGTAATTCATCAGAAGTGGAGCGTTTGAAAAAAGGACGTTAATGAGGCGTCTCACTTTGTGGCCATAACGCATGAAACTAATAATAACAATACTTTTTTTTTTTAAGTCAGTAAAATGATGCCTTCTTGTACATTGTCACCTTTGAAATTATTAACATAATGGCAACCAGCTAAATAGTTAATTCAATGTTTGGATTAATAATAGAAAATGCAGCAAAAACATAATCAACTCGACATGGGATTATTGCTAATATTTGATTATTTGTAAGGCCAACACCTGCACATTTCCCTCATTCTTTTCACCACTAATGGAGCAAATAATAATCATGGGGACATTGATTTCCACTTTAAGTGACAAGTGGTGAAAGTGTCAGCGGAGTGACATCGATTGTGAAATGGGTCAACTGTCAGCTGTCGTTTAGAGGCTCCTTCAGCGAGGAGGAATGCGCCACACAAATTAATTTTCAGCAGCTAAACACCTTCTGCCAAGGCCCTCATAAATAATTGAGTGGATGAACAAACTGCTGGCTCGGAGTTAAAAGCAGGAAAGAGGAATAAATAAGTAAACAAAACAAAAAACAAATTGCCTGCGTTTAGCAGCTCCATGGAAGAATTTCCCAAGAGGCCGCAAGGTCACTTGCTTCTAGTTTACATGGATAATATTAATAATAATAATAATAATAATAATAATTTTAGGAAGAAATAGGCTTTTTGGAGTTAACTTACATTTATCACCGAGGATGCCATCGATGCTATGCTTTGTTTTCTTTTCTCCATCTTCATCCTTCTTATCACAGTCATCCTCGTCATCTTTTTTGCCAAATCGGGCCCTCAAAACGCGGCTGATGGAACTCACTAATGGCAACAAAAAGGTAAATGGGTGATTAGCCGTAAAACCCATAAAATAACCATAGTAATCCTATCATGCAGTTTTAGGAGACAGAACAGGGAAAAAGTTTGACATGATGCAGCAGACCTGCTAATTCTGATTTAAAGGAGGGAAAACAAAAGTGTGAACACGGTTATATGAGGTGCACAGAACACTGAAGCCACATTTCAACAGGATTTTTTTTTTTTCTGGGTCAAACAGCTGCAGGTGTGCTCACTGAGGCGTTTTATTATCAGTGAGCGAGGCTTAAACGTGTTGATGCTCGTTCTGAGGGGCTGCTCTAGTGTTAGTGTTAAAATAAAATAAAAAAATAAAAGTGCAGCTTACCAGATGAAGCCTCACCTGAAGGAACTGTGCTTCTGTCGCACACCCCGTCCTTCAGCAGCTTATCCCGGATCTCCCAGCTGAACATACCCGGGTTCTCTCGCTTGTACTCCTCGATTCGCTTCTCCACGTCCGGCGTGGCCACCTGCTGCAGGTGTGGAGAGAGGAAACGCAGGCGAGAGAGAAAACAGAACAAAACAAGGGGTTATTATCAATGAAATTATGATTTGTTAGGTTAAAACATGGGGGGGTGGGTTGAAAACAGAACGTGTTAAAGCTTTGAAATTTGTTTTTTAATGGAAATAAATAAACAAATGGTGTCTTAATTGCTTTTAGACCCAAATAAAAATACAAAGAAACAATCAAATAAATAGATGAGAATTAAAAATAAAAGACCAAATAGTGTCTGATAAGCCTTTAGGCTACCATCCCCCAATAAATGAATAAATAAACGCCTAAAAATAAAATAAAACAAACTGATGTTTAATACAACCAACCGAGGAATGCTATGACCTAAAGTTTAATTTGATGAAAAACATAATTTAATTTAAAATCAGTTCACTGTTATGATACCCTTAATTTATTCTAAACACATTTGAGCTACTGAATTATATTCACCCTGTGTTCCATTTTTTTTATTTATTTGTTTGTTTAACACATAAATGCATTTGATAGCTTTTAATAATCGTTGGGATATTTTTCGACGTTTAAAACTTGCAATTGTTTAGGTTTTAGTCGTTAATATGCTCTTTATTTCACCAGCTGACATGTTTGAGAACCAGTTCTCAGTTACACACATGACCCGTAAATAAATAAATAAATAAATAAATAAATAAATAAATAAATAAAATACTCAGAATAAATATTTGGTTTTGGATAAAATGAGGGAAAATTGGGGAATTTAATTTTACGAGTGGAAAAGGACAGATTTAATGCCATTATTATTATTATTATTATTATTATTATTATTATTATTATTATTATTGTTGTTGTTGTTGTTATTATTATTATTGTTATCGAAATAATCGTATTTTGTTGATTTAATTTGCACCATGCACGTCATATTTTGAGTTCAGTCAGATGTTTATTGGTTTTGTTTTGTTTTTTTCCTCGTTCTTCTTCTCCGTCCACACTGTTTCCGGTTGGGCACGGCGCGCCACTTACCCTGGGCTTGCTGCCTCCTATGGCCCCGGGACGGATCGAACCGGTCTCCTGGTACCGGCACAGAATCTTGGAGACGCAGCCGTGAGACACGCGCAGCTGCCGCGAGATGACGCACGGCCGGATGCCGTGGTGCGCCATCTCCACGATCTTGTGCCGGATGTGGTTCGGCAGCGGCCTCCCGTTGATGAACACTCCGCCCAGCTGGTTCACCCTGCCCTGGCCCAGAGGGGTGGACACTGCGCCACAACAAACAAACAAACAAACAATCTTAAAAACAACCACAACTCTGGTCATTCGTCTGAAAGTGGAACAGTTTGATGAAACACTGCGGCGCTGATTTGACGTTTACGCATCATCTTCATCATCAGCATCCATTTTCCCAAGGAGCCTCGTGCCAAATTCATGCATCTCCTTCTGGATGCCGGGGCGCATCCGAGGCCACTTCAGGATGCAATCCCCCATCCAAGAGACCCTAAAGAGGGCCGCACCCCCCCCACCTTGATTATTCCTAGTCATGCTGTACAAATATTGATGTGATCCTTTGAGCCGTGCGTGTTATGGCCACTTGCAGCAGCAGGACACTCCAACAAATCCCGCAGCTCGAGGAACTCGGGGAGCTACGTGGTTTTTGCACATTTCTGTCCAGAGCACTTGAGCACGGAATGGGGTGTTAAGGGGGGGTGGTGGGGGGGGGGGGGGGGTCCACAAATGCCTGCAAATACCCTGATCGTTTTTTTCTGCCCATATGTACAGACTTATTAATGGGCATAGTGACAATCTTTTTAAAGTGTGCTTTTTTTAATGCAGCATTTGTGGATCAAATACATCATGATAATTAAAGAGAATTTCTGTGCTGAGAGCTGTTACATTAAATTAAACATTTTTGAGTAATAAAATAAAATAAAAATAGCCTAAAAGATGCTGCAAATTAAACAACCTGAATCCGCTTTAATATGTAATAAAGCAAATGGACATTTTTTTTGGAGGCTCTGCGAGGCCTCAGCCTGATTTCCTGCAGCTCTAATTCCCTTCTGACCATGACAGGAGGTTAACTTTAATCACCCCTGACTGCAAAGCGCATCCTTCAAACAGCTTTTTCTCCCTCCCCCCCATGCACGTCGCCGACAACAAACTGTGCCCACTGCAGCAGCACCAGCTCAGACATGGAAACAGCCGCACGTCCTTCCTCTCACCTTCCAAGGGGAAGCCGGTTCGGGGGTAGTTCTGGCCTGGCGCGGGGCGCACCATCCGAGGCACCGTTCCCGGCAAAGTAGCCATCATCTAGAAAACTGATAATAAAAAAAGAAGCCCTCGACCAGGCTTCTTTTATAAAGTCCAAGCAAAATAAAAAATAATAATACAAATGACAAAAAAAAAATAATAATAAAAAAAATAAAATAAACCCGGATTGAATCAGAATGCTCTATAGATGCCGTCCAAATTCCAATCCCAGGCGGAGAATCTGGACAAACCCTTCCTCCACTGCGGGGTGAAAATGAAAAAAGATGCTCTCCTCTGCGATGAAATGACCCCAAAATATATATATAAAAAAAAAAAGATAAAAACCTCAAAGACAAAGCGCAGCGGAGGAGGGTCACCTATAACGGATCTTTGCGCATGGATGAGATAAAACCGCGGCGGTTCCCCCTCCCCACCCCTGGCGTAGTTTGGGTTCAGTAGAATGTCTGCTGGCTGGATGGAAGTAGTTTAAGTGGCCAACTTTGGTTTGTGTCGGAGGAGGAGACAGTCGCGCGCTCCCATAGGCTCTCTGCCCTTTTCTTTTACGCAAGGAGGAGAGTGGGTTTATCCAGGATCCCGTCGACCAATCAAATCAACACATTCCACTTTCAATTCTCTGCTGCCTCCCGCCTGAGAGCCACAAACATGCTATTATGACTTTTGTTTTTATTTATTTATTTATTTATTTATTTATTTATTATTAATATTCAGTAACTCAAACCTGTGGAGTTGACACTTTTATAAAAAATTTTTTTTTTCATTTAAGTTCTTTTCAGTCTTTCTTTCCTAAATGTGATCATGTGGCTAAAGCAACACGCAAACAGAAAATAAAAGGTTCAAACTCTGCAGGTTCAAACATTGAAAATGTGCAACTCAAATAACTTCTAAAACCCTAAAAATATGCCTCTATTCAAAGTTATGCATCAGGTACTCATACCTAAACTGCCAAAACAAAACAAAAAAAATCAAATAAATCTGTCAACAAAGAGTCTGGAGTGTGTGAAATATGACCGAAGCAGGCCTGACAGACAAAGGTTCAACTAGAAGATGTCAACCTTTCAATTAAACTAATTGCGCGCGCGCCGCAGGAACAAAACGGTTGGAGCGCTTTAATTAGACGCAACATCAGGATCTAAGCGGGATTGATGACAACAGGTCGACTTGGCCTGGTGCTTAAAGGTAATTGTTAAAATGGTGGAAATAATGCGCCACCATTCAACATAAATCACAAAGCGCGCATGTGGCATGGAGAGAGGACAGCGAAGGTGCGCGCGTGTTCAGCTCCGCGGGCCCCGCCGCGCATTTCGAATCGTGTGACAATTGCCGTGGAAAACACTCCTGGTGGAAGGCAATTTCACAAATAATTTTAGCAACAATTAGGGAGTGTGGAGGGGTGAAATGGCGATTTTACATGCAGATGCGCCGGTGGGGAGGATGTACCCTGCTGCCGAATGGCTGTGACCCTCGCTCCCCCTCTTTGGTTCTCCTCACGCGGGGACGCAGGAGCACAAAGAGCGCCTCAACCTCCCGGGAAGGCTGCAAAGAGCGCAGGATTAGGTCGAGCATCAATCATGCGCAATTCAAACAGCGGATTTTTTTTTTTTTTTTTTTTTTTTAATCAAGAAAAAAAAAATAAGGCGCAAATATTTTCACCTCTGTGTTTTCTCCTCAACAGGTTTGGGAAGGGCGCGTAAATAATAAGCCTCGAATCCTGCTAAAAAAAAAAAAAAAAAACCCATCAGGGCTGTTGTCCTAATCGTTACAAGCCTGATCTCCATTTGCATGCATCTGTTCAGAATTACCTTCAAATAAGAAAGGCATTAACCGTGTGTGCAGGAGAAGAATCAGCATTAGACTGAATTCAAGGGATGCAGGGCAAACACCGTGACTTATGACGAAACAGAGGAAAAACACAATAAGAGACAAACAAAAGAAAATGAATTCCAACATGAACAAAAATAAGAATGAACAATTTTTTAAAAAAAGTCATAAGTTTACCAAACAATGTGTTAAAAAATGAGATTTCAGGCTTTTTTGGCTTCATTTTACATGCTGTAAAGATAAGATTTCAAAGAATTGCTTAGAATTTAAAATGGAGCTTTAGTCAGGTTGGTGCACGTGAACTACATTTTGATTTAATTTTGCTCACTGTTGCAAATGAGCCATATCACAATATTCTATTCTATTCTATTCTATTCTATTCTATTCTATTCTATTCTATTCTATTCTATTCTACAGAGTCCATGAGAGACTTCATTTGTGCCTCATATGCACTTAAAGTTCTTTCCAGTGCCATGTTCTCATTTCGGTAGAGTTCTCTTCAGCCTCTGGCTCCGTCTCAGGAACTGAAGGTTCCTCTCAGCTGCAGAACAACACTGTTTCCCTCACATGACACTGTTTCCAATCTTATCTTGATCTGGACCACTCTTCAAACACTTCTCTGCATAAAATCTCTCATTATTGGTGTTATGGTAATTACCTGAGTCTCTTTTCTTTTACGTGAACACCCTCTTTATCATTCCACTGCATGTTTTTTATTAAATGTTTGCATTCAGAAACACAAAGATGAAAACACATTTGAGGAGACTGGTGTATGCTTATTATAAGTTTTTTTTTTTTTTTTTTTTTCAAATACTGTATCGCGTTAACTGTACATTGAATTGCAACTAAACAAGAAATATGCTATAGAGTTTTTGTTGAACCTTTTGTTTTCTAAAAATGCCAATCAGAACAAATAAAATTGTTTTTTGCACTAAAACCACATTTTTTTTTTTTATGAGAGCTATGGTTTTCTTATAAGTTATGCTCCATTCACAAGAAGAGGATTAAAAATGTGTAAAAGTCTAAAACATTTAAGAGTAAGAATCCAATAATGTTCAGAACAGGAATGTTTTTTTATCCTCACATCTTGTGCCTGACACCTTAGAGTGTTATGTTTTTTTGTGGGAAATGACAAATGCTTCATAAAATGATCCTAAATCTCCAGGAGTGGTCAGCCCATCAATCAGCTTTCTTCTCCTGATGGTTGTTCGATCTCGTGTTGTGCTTTGAAGCATTTCACGCAAAGTCTGCAAACATCTGAAACAGATGTCTTTATGATAAGTCCAAGATCTTCAACTCATAAAACCAAAAATAGTGACCATATTTTTACCGCTATCCCATATTTCTTTGTGTTCTGCCTGCAGATTGCAGCTGTGAAGGATGCATAGTGTGGCAGCAGTCATCGCTTGTTAACCTGGCGAGACAGTTTCACATGTGCTAAGAATTATAAATGTGTAATTGCCTCCTTGTGGGAATTACTTTATCATGACAGAGAGCGTATACACAGTCTTGGTAATTAAAAGGTATCAGTAGTGACAGAAAGCTTGATTTGAGATATTCATCAGATCATGTGTGGCGCTCTGATGTCGGCTCTGACGGAGTGATGTTTGCTTAATAAGGAGAGCAAGGATTCAGAAATTCTTCACACTCGTTTGGAACAAGTTAGCCGACATGTGAACCTTCGATGACATTTCACTGTTCGGTCTCCTGCAGTCGCCTCCACATGTGGAGGAAACACAAATGGGAAGTAAGAAAGGGAGTGAGGTGAAGGCAATCGGTTTGGAAAATGTTATAAATTCTCCAAAGAACAACAGAGAAACCCCCACTCTGGACAGCCATGAAGATTATACGCAGCATGGAGGCCTCTGAGGATTTTTGAATCTTTTTTTTTTTTTTTTTTTAAA
Organism: Hypsolebias martinsi; assembly: GCA_031762355.1. Classification (NCBI taxonomy): domain Eukaryota; kingdom Metazoa; phylum Chordata; class Actinopteri; order Cyprinodontiformes; family Rivulidae; genus Hypsolebias; species Hypsolebias martinsi. Next base: position 20,373,270 of record JARVGQ010001639.1, on the reverse strand, counting down.
TCCTATTTTAATAAATACCAAAACCCAACCTGTAGATAAATAAAATTTAAACAACAGGGACAACAAAAAAATTTTCTGTGCTTAAAATAAAAAATAAAATAAAAAACACTCTTAAAAAAAGCACATTTCTAATTTATGATTCTAAAAAGAAACACAAATTGACTCAAATCCAATGTGTTCTCACAAATTTGTGAAATAGGCACAAAATAAAAACCATATTGGCTCAGACAAAATGTTTTTATTGTCCATGACACTCTGTTTGACTTCAAGTCTTCTTTCTGCGCCTGAACCAGGTTTGTGTTTTTAGCAGATACAGGTCTGGACTTATCAGCTCTGTTCAGCTAGACAAAGAGGATTTCTACAATCTGTGAAATGGTTATTTTGAGGCTGGCTAAGATCTTTAACCAAGAAACCAGTGGCTGCGAGCAGAAACAAAGATGAGGTTTAAATTGAAATAAAGTAAAAAGCACTGGGTGGGACAGAGGGTCCCATGTATGACAGTCATGTGTGGAACAAGACGCCGCCTAAAAGAGACTTGTTTAATTCAGAGCAACAAGAAGATGCTTCTTTTGTGAGAGGTTCACAAGACTGAGGAAGACCGTGTTCCAAACTTTTAGTGTTTTATGGCCATCTTGTTGAAAATATGAAGTTGAGCCTGAGACCCACTTTGATTTGTGACATTTTTATCACCTCTGTGTTGTTTCTCAAAACGCCTCACAAACCTGGGCTTTAGTGCACTTTTATCTACTATGACAAATCCATCTCATGAAATTCTGAGTCAGGTCCACTGGATGGATTCTTCTTTGTTGAAACGTTTCGTTTTTCATCCAAAAGACTTCTTCAGTCAGGCAAATGGCATTGTTGTTTTTCTTTTGCCTAATGGACCAGAACAATGACATCTTTCCTCCTACAACCCATGGTCTAAATCCCAATTTATCTTGTTTGAATCACGTTAAGTCAAGAGCATGCAGCTTCAGAGCAGATGACACCCTTTAAACACGTTCATACCTGCAACATGCTACTACTTCCTCAGGCAACTGAGGCGAGCAGGACTGGGAAGATCAGTCCATCACGTCCTTCTGCAGGTGTGCCTGGAAAACATCCTGTGCTCCAGCATCAACGGGTGATATGGAGGCTGAAAGAAAAGCTTTGCAGAGAGTGGTGAAGGCTGCACAGAAGTCTGTTGGAGTCAGCCTCCCCACCATCACAGACATCTACACCTCTAGATGTAGGAAGAGAGTCACCTGCATCATGAAGGACCACACTCACCCAGCATACACACTTTTCGCCCTGCTCCCCTCAGGAATGAGGTTAAGGAGCATTAACCACTAGAATGAGGAACAGCTTCTACCCTGAAGCTGTTAGACTCATGAATATCTAACCAGGATAATCACTGTGAAAAATCACTGTAATGCCACTTGATTGTTATGTGCTGCTGATCTTATGCTGCTGATTTATTTCATACTGCCGTATTCATTTGTGCTCATCCGGTCACACAGACTCACGTTCGTGCTGCTGTTGTTCGGCGTATTGTTTTTTGTACTGTTAGTGCTCGCTTATTCTTAGTTTAGAGTTTTTCTTAATTCATATCTTAGATCTTATTACTGTTTTTCTTTTACATTTTATACTTTTGTTGGATGCAACTGGGACCCACAGTTTTGTTCCACCACATGCACCACATATGATGAGAATGACAACTAAAGAAACTTTGACTTTGCCTTTGACATCATGCACACTATACTCACACAAAGTGTGTTAAAGTGCAGAGGCCAAGCGACACATGTTAAGTTGACGTCTGAGTTACGACTCCGGCAGAAATGTACAACAAACGAGCAAACACACTTACGGATCATTTCAGAAGAGGCAGCTCTCTTTGGATTTACGAAGCGATCAGAAGATCCAACAGGGATGTGGGAGGCATAAAGAACTATAAAACTTGGAAGACAAATGAAAAGGCAGCACAGTTACATTTGGCCAAGTGAGGCGAAGGTGAACGTTGCCTCTTTTTTTCTTGAGGTTGCGTCACCCAAAACAAGCGGACTCAGCTGGATGGTGCAGGTGGGTACAGGAGTGGAAGGCACGGCGGCGGCTGGGGTTTGATTTGTGTCAGAGTGGGTGACATCGTGTCGCTGCTCATTAAAGTGTGAATTTTGTTTATCCTGAGTAGCACCGTCTCTTGGCAGGAATGCCACGAACTCGTGACTCTGTAGGTCTGGAGTCTGAAAAAAAAAGGCAAAGCAGAAATTCCAAATCTGGTTTTGGGAATGGGAGTTCGCTGCAGAGAACAATCTCATGCACACTCTGAAGCACCAGTTCTGACTGCATTCTTCTCACTGTCTCAGAAAGTGAACCAGTGCGTCTTTATCCCACTTAAGTCAACGGCTAACCTGTTGTCTGAGCATCCCGAGGCTCTTATCACCCTGCAGCAGAGCTCACCTGCCCTGTCCTGTTTAACGGGACAGAACTCCAACAAACCCTCCACTTCATACAGAACCACACTTCCACTTCAAATGCACCAGTTTGTCCCACATTTATTGACATAAGGATGATGTGAGAGTTTGACGAGAAGCCTGCTTCACCCTAGTTGCACATAAACAAGGTACCACATCACAGCCAACCTCTGATTTCATGTCTTTGATGATTTGCTTCAGACTGGCACAAGCATGTTGAGATAATGCAACATTTTAAATGGTGTGTAACTTGTCATGGCCGCCTACAATGTCCCTAAGATAAGTCTGTTCTGGGTTTTAGTGTCAGCATCTGCAGAGACTGGCTTTTTTTTTTTTTTTTTTTTTTTTTTTTTTTTTTTTTTTTTAACAGTTACACACTTTGGAGGGTTAAAAAAAAAAATCTTTGCGTTTTGCTGCTGGGTGTTGAACAAACAGGTTGCACGAACACCTAAAGCTCACAGATGAACAGATTTCCCCGAAGCGTACGTGAGACTAAATCAGTCAGCCAGCATCTTGGAACAAAATTATCCTTGATGATATCCGTCACTATAGCCTTAAAATCCCTTCAAAGCTCCGACTAGAACACAACCAGAAGGGCTTTTCTAGTGATTAGCATGTGCACGGAGCTAATTTACCTGAACACATTTGTCAGAGCTGAGCCTATTTGTGTTGTGTCCACATAAGGAAGAGCTGCTGTGTTGCCATCTCAAACTTTTACATGTAAAACTGCTCCTTTTACAACAACACTGCACTCAAACCTTTGGTGAGTTGGCTGTGGAGGAATACTGCGGGTTGCTGGCATCATTTCATTACAGTGGACAGTGTTGCAATCCATTTTACACGACCAGAAACGCTTTGTGTGTGTTGCTGCGTGAGTGCGAATGTGTGTGTGGCAAGCGATAGGACCAAAATGCTTGGGTATCACGCTCTGATGTGCATGCCAAATCCGCTTGTCCTCTCACACAACCTACCAGTGTGGCTCCCCCGTTCCAGCTCCGCCAGCAGAGGTCTGGAGAGAGCAGCATCATGGGAAGCAGGTCGCGACCTCTTCTAACAAAAATCGCAACGTGGCCGGTTGTGGCTGAATTACAAACATCACCTGCTACTGTCAAAAGTATCCTCGCCCATTTACACTAGCGGCTAATTGGTTTACAATCTCCACCAGGAGGGCGAAATCTCAGCAGTCTTTTTTTTTTTTTTTTCAATGTTGTCTGTCTGCATGTAATTTAAAAGGATTACGGGAGAAACAAAACCTGAGCCCATTTTTAATAAAACCTTGCAGTCAAGCATGGACTGAAAGCATTTCCTTTCATTTTCGAACAAATAATCAGATGGTTACATGGGATTTCTTTTAAAGGATTTGAAGCTAGTTGTTTATTGAAATTAAAGGACAATGCACAGAGCATGTGTTACTAACAAGATGCTCATTTTCCACTCATTTTGGCCTTTCACTCAGCAGAGGCCAAAATGGGCAGAATATGGAGCTAAAGGTTCTTTCTTCCTCCGTGAGAGCAGAAACAAAGGTCTGAGTTTTGTGCTGGTATTGTCTTTGTGAACTTTCACTACTCTGTGGACATTTTAGCCTCAAGTATATCCAGTGTTTTACTGCAGATTTGGCAACAGTCTTGATTGTACTCCATTAATGCACTTGAAATATTTAAATGTAACTTCTGAGTGAAGTTGATCAGAAATATTTAGAAGCTGGTTTCAAAAGACAATGAGCTCATTTCATATGTTTATATTTAACCCTTGCCTTTAAAAATATTAAAAAATTAAGAAGGTACAGTATGAGAAATCTGCAAATAATTATTTTTTTATTTCATTCAACCTTTATTTATACAGGCTAGCCTCGTTGAGCCACGGGGACTCATTTGCAAGAGGGACCTGTTGCACTCACACCTAGGGTCAATTTAGAGTTACCAATCAGCCTAACATTTATATTTTACTGACCACAGATTTGTCCCTTTTTGAAACTTTCTCTCTCTAATAAGTCAAACTGTCCTGGTTTGTGTCCAAAAGACTAAAAGAAATAACAACTATTATAAAAATGTAGAGAAAGAAAGGTCTAAATACTAATTTAAAAAAAAAAGTTTGTCATGGATTTATGTGAAATCTTTTATTTGTTGGACTTTGATACTGGAGGAAGAAACATTCTGTACTTTTTAATTTCAAGTTAAAACACAATATGCTAGAAATACATGCATTTTATTACAGTTAATATAATTGCAAATATTTATAACTAATTCATTATTACAAACAATTTCAACAATTCAAGAAACTCAATCTTTTAAATAGCACCTTGTCGTAGCGGACCAACCAGTTTGCTGCTGACAACCAGAACTAGTTAGTTCCTAACTAATTCAAACTTACTAGTAACTAGTTAGATCTCATTAGGCTGCGTGTTCCTCCTGATGCAAGTGAACAACTACTTCTGGATGTCAGCAGCAAACTGGTTGGTCCACTATGACAAGGTGTGTTTATAAATGTGAGAGTTCCAGTTCATTTTGTTCCTGAGGCCACTAGATGGCGCCAGATTCTACACCTGAGAACAATCCCCTTGATCAGACGCCCAGCGTATGAAAGGCAGTTGATGACTTCTCTTTGATGCTGGAGCATTACCTTGCCAAAGGTTCGCGCTTCTAGGCCATATGGGTCAAACTCAAGGCCCGGGGGCCAAATGTGGCCCTCGTTGACATCTTAACTGGCCACAAGATGTTATTTTAAATGTAAAATACTTTTGTCACTTTAATTATTTTCAGACATCTTTGATTATGATATCAAAAGCACAACACAGAACGTCAAATGAGACCAATCAAACTCTTGTTGAGGAACTGCAACCAAGAAAAGATGCCTGGTATCTAACTTGAGCTAATGTAGATTCTGAAACTGGCCCTTAGTTTGAAAAAGATTTTAATTTTGGCCCCCTTTGGTGTGGGTTTGACACCCCTGGCCTGTTCTATGCATTTATACAGTACTGTATTTCTAGTGACCTAAGTTTACTTACCTGTACATTTTGCTGTTTCAAGTGAACCTCCTGAGACCTATACCTGTCCTTGGATTCCTTATGAAATTCTGGAAGCCTTCTCGTGACCTCCTAAGATGTATTTCTTTTTTAACTTTGATAACTTGTTTTTAGTTGTTTTTTTTTTTTTGTTTTTTTTTATATTTTAGTATTTTTGCTGCATGCTTTGGTATTTCTTACTGTTTTTTTGGTGAGTCGAGACGGTTCTTCTCGTCCTCAGCATTCCCTTGCATTGGTGACCTTGAGTTGATTTTGCATATGGCTAATAAACCTAACCTGAACCCTTGCTCACACAGGATTATTGGAACCAGTGATTCTCCATCATTCACTGACCAGTAAGAACCAGAAGACAATCTAATCAATATCATCCATGCTGAACTTCAGTGCCCACTCCTTGCTCTCCAGGGTTCCTGATAATCTCCTGTGATTAATTCACTGTAAATAAAAGCACTGAACTTGCAGTTTTGTGTTGCGTTGTTCACATTCAGTCCTTTCACTCTGGGTATTTCAGTCCTTGCAACAATAAGACTGGGCTTCTTGCAGAGTTTCAGACTGAAGAAGTCTTTTGGATAAAAGACGAAACATTTCAGCAGAGAAGAATCCATCCATAGGACCTGACTCAACCTTGTTAGAATGTGTTTTAGTATCTCAGCCATCCGAGCTGAAGCTACACAGCATGACATTGATCTGTAGCAACTATTCATATTCTGTACGTCTTTGTTTGTTTGTTTTTAACATAACTACACATTTATGTTTCTCTGGGCTGTTTACCATGTTAATGCTCTAATATATTTGATTTTAGGCTTTAAATGTTGATTGATATTTCCTTTAGGTTGTAGAAAAGTAAATTTTTATAACTGATCACTATTTTTTTTTCTACATGGCCACAAAACATAAACATTGGGGTTTTTGAACCAGCTCTTGTTCTCAGTGTTAATGAAACAAATAGCTGAGTTATAAAACGTTAAAAATATTTCCACTATACAGACAAATAGTTTTCTGTTTATTTAGTTTTATTTGTGGATTTTAAGGTTTAAATATTGTTTGCATGCACTGTATGTAAAATAATGGGAGTAAATGTTTTTGGTTCGCATGAAAGTAATCAGTGAACAACATATTTTCATGAAGTCTGAAATTTATTAAAGATGATAATATTTCCATATCCTGATGCATGTTCAATAATCCAGAGAGATTTAACAAGGTTGAGTGAGGTCCTCCAGATGATTTCTTCTTTGGTGAAAAAGAATAAATCATCTGGAAGACCTCACTCAACCTTGTTACATTATGTATCCGTCCGTCTGTCCATCCATCCATCCATCCATCCATCCATCCTTCCTTCCTTCCATTATCTTTACCCGCTTCTTCCTTTTCGGGTCGTGGGGGGTCACTGGTATAGCAGTCACTGAGAGAGGTGGGGTACACCCTGGACAGGTCTCCAGTCCATCACAGGGACACATAGAGACAAATGATATAAACCATTCACTCTCTCACTCACACCTAGGGACAATTCAAAGTTACCAATCAGCCTAACGTGCATGTTTTTGGTCTGTGGGAAGAAACTGGAGAAAACCCGCACATACACAGAGGAAACATGCAAACTCCACCCAAAAAGGTTCCCGGCCGAGATTTGATCCAGCAACCATCTCGCTGAGAGGCAACAGCTCTTTGAACTAAGCCACTGTGCCGCCTATTAAAGATTATATAGTGCAAGTTAAAAACATACTGATAATATAATCTTTATCTGAACAGAATGGGTTGTTTTTCTCAGAATTTATAGCTTTTTTTTTTTCCAGAGGATAAGCAAGCACATGCCTCTCATTCACAAAGACCACAGAGCATCTTAGCTTCAGTCACTGGCTGCAAGAATAGACAAATCATAAGGAGAAAAAATAAAAGAGAAAAAGAAATAGTCTCTTTGTTAATGAAGATAAAAGTAATGGCTCCATTTTGCATGCTATCAAAATTAGTCTCACCACAATCATCTGAAAGATCCTCCCAGAATAGGAAGATCACTTGACCCTCCATCTGTGACCGAATCCCATCTTCCCATTAGGTGATCTCTGCAACCATAGCGTCTCATGCTGGACGCAGATGCTTAAAAAAGATGAAGGCATCACAAAGAGCTGACAGTGTCAAAGTCACACGGAGTCTGTGATTGAAAAGATCCATTCTTCTGACCAACAGAGCTGAAGAATCTTATAAATACGCTGCTCCTTTCAAGAACAAACGTAAAGCAACATAAAGCTGCCATGTGGCTGGAAAACACTCAAGTTTAAAATATCATCCTTGATGTGATTTTGCATGCATGCTTTCTTAAAGGGGCTCAATGGAAGATCCTAATTCTGCAACATAAAAGAAGCATATTCATTTCAAATATTTGTTTGGAGAAAATAAATTTACCTAATGAGATCAATATTGGGGTCAAGCGCTTTTTAATTCAGGAAAGTGTGAGACATGGGATGAAAGTTACTTCCTGTATTATTTATTCAAAACAAATGTTATTTAATTAGGCAAATTTATAAAACTCCACACAACAATCTAAAAAAAAAGCTAATTCTGGTCCTCTGGACATTCGAAAAAATAAAATAAATAAAATAAATTTTTTTTTTTTTTGAATGTCCAAAGGACCAGACTTTTTATTTAATTTTTTTATTATTAGAGTTTTCTACCTGGATTATTGAGCATGCATCAGGGTATCCACAGAACAATAATCTCCTAATATTATAAATTATACTTTTCAGACAAAGAATTCCCTCAGAGTCTCTCTTGTTGGGATGGAAATAATCACAGCATCTGGAAATGTGCTTGCACAATTTTATTTTTTTATTTTTTTGCGTGTTGAATGCACTCCCAATGTGCATGTGGAGTTCTTATGCCCTCTCATATGACTTCATCCCACATTTAATGACATGCAATCGAACTAAAAAGACGAAATGCTAAAAAAAAACCAGGCCCAGCAAGGTGTCTTCTGAGTGATAATAAATATTTCATTCAAATGATGACATTAATAAAGCTGATAACAAGGACGTAAAATACATTTTTCCACCACATCTTCATAGTTTAAAAGTTTTGCATTTTAAATCAATGGCCTTAAAAATAATATCCCCTACAACTGCAGCACAGACCAGGACAATTTCTTTAATTTTATTGTGAAACAAGTCCAATTTGCAAATCAACCCGTCCTTGTAGTCATCATTTCTCCAGAACTTATCTGAAGTGGCAGCTAAATTTAAAGGCTTCACTGGAATAGTCAATGATGTCATTGTCAGAAGATAAAACTACACAAACTCTAACTAATCAAACTGAATTAAACTCAAGTACAGATGATACAGCTTGTGTCAGAGTTGTGATGGGAGCATGAAAAAAATAATCATACCAAAGATAACCAAAGAAAATCATAGGTCAATAATACAAATGTTGCATCAACATACGTAAATGAACATTTCTGAACATTTCAGAGGTTTTTGTGCAACATTATTGACAGTTTTCTCACTCTCTGATTCATTTCTCCCATCCGAGGTTGCCACAGAGCTGGAAGCAATCTCAGCAGTCAGCACTAGAGGTGAGGTTCACCCTGCTACGTCCCCAGATCCAACTTGCTGGCACTCCTGAAGAAAGATGAGAATCAATTAACATGCATGCTTTTGGATTGTGACAAAAAAACTCATGCATAAAATGAAGATACTATGCCACACAAAAAGGCAACAGATTAGTGGTCTTCTCATTTTAATGTGCCTACACCAACCCATTTTACAGTTATGTCAAATAGACAAAAAAAACAAATTCCTTTACTTTGGTTAAAAGTTCAAATTCTCCACAAGGTGTGCTTGTGTAGTCAGTATCTTACTTGCAGTAGATAGCAGTCAGAACCATATCACTTTAGAGAATCAGGGACAGATATATTTACTAAGAATTAGAACAACACAGATTTCCATGTTGTCTTTAGCATTTTGGCTCGGTGACCTCTATGCAAGGAAGATGGAGACACGTACATTTTGCAAGAATACTAAAATAATCCACCTCACCAGCTTTTGTTTGCTGTTTGCGACTAAAACACAGAAGTTTGGATGAATCTGGATCCATACAGCCCAGCTCAGAGTGATAGTCTACCTGTGACGGGGCCTTCTGAAGGATAATCTATACAGCACTGACAAATTCTTGTACTCCAACTACACTGACGTCCTGTATAACCTCTCAAAGACTTTTCCAAAGACAAAAAATAGCCTATACATACAATGTTGAAAAAAGTAGTTTTAATTTGTCTGAAATCTTCTTTTAATATACCTGTTAACGAAAAATATGCAATTAGGAAAACGAATTTGTGTTACTTTAGCTCACCGACAAAGGCTGAGTCGGAGGGAGCTCCGTGTTCCGAAGGAACCAGAAGCATCTTCCAGATAATCAAATTAAAGTCAGACATGTCTGACTAAAATGTCTAAAGCAGCCTTCGTCATTAAAAGCCATCACCCCCTTTTTTTCCTAGTAAAATATCTGGTCATCTGAGCGTCGCTAACTGAACTGTCACAGACGATTAGAGGAGGAACAACTCGTCTTGGTTTCCCAAAGAGCATGAGGTCCTCACGAGAGAGTGAAGCACAAACTAGAATCAATGTCATCGTTCAGATAATCATGCAGCTCCGATTCACCATGCAACATGCATTTTGTTTGCTGCCTGACTGTGTAAAGCCTCCATTCATTTGGATTTTTTTTTTACAGAAATAACGTGGTCAGCCCCAGTAATTATGTTTTTCTCTTGAAATTCCAGCCTAGCTTGTTGAGAAGAAAGCATTTTGTGCTGCGTTTTGAGTCTGGTTGCTGAATTTATTCCTGTGACCGGCCAGACTGTCAAAATTTTCAAATATTTTTAAACTAATACACCCTGTAATCTTGTTATACTTCCCAATTAAAGATGTGTGAGAGCCAATTAGATTTGTTTGAAATACATTAAGTACTTCTCATTCTTGAAATTAAAGCACTTTGTCTTTACAATTTGGCGTGTTTTCTGTGTAAATTGTTAAAATAATTTGTAATACACACATCTGCAACGGTGCAGGAATGATTTACAAATTTGTCAAGTTGGTTAGATGATTAGAGAGGAAAATGTTGGGCATAGGAAAAAAAATGTTACAATGCCTCCCAAGAAGGCAAATAAACAAGAGAGTAAGTAACAGGAAATAAAGGAGGAATTGTTCAAATAAGTAATCATTAATGTTTAGCTTTTGATCAAGTCATTGTGTCTTACTTACTGAGCAAATATGTGTAGAACTTCCCACACAGGAAATGTTTGGTGTTTCATGTTTTTATGTGCTCTCTAAATGATAATTCTTGAATTAAACTCCAAACCCTGTTAAAACAGCTCAAACAACCAATACTCTCCACCAGCCTGTTAGAGGTGAAGAAGATAAAGAAGCATTTTGGATGAGAGAAGAAAGATGAAGCTCTTGACTTCTTTTAGCGTGCTTAGTTCAGTGGTGGAGAAAGTACTCAAACACTGTACTTAAGTAAAAGTACAAATAAACAGACAAAAATTTACTCTAGTAAAA
>JARVGQ010001639.1:20292358-20308510 GCA_031762355.1 Hypsolebias martinsi | reverse complement strand
CTGTACATGTATGTGTTTTTTGAACATTATGTAGGGTACTGTGTTAGGATAGGAAGTGCTTGGTAACTGTACAGTACCATACATGTGCTGTACGTGTATAAGTGTCGGCTCGTGTGATCTCCAGTTTACGTTCAAATTGGGTTACGTTTGATGCATAGGAACGGAACTCGATCGTAAACCGAGGACTACCTGTATTGTGATCCATTTTTTTCAGCGCAATTCTTGTCCCGCAATTTTCAAGCTATTTCAACAAATCATATATCAAAACGTTCAGCTCTTTCAGGAATATCCTGCTATGACTTTTGGTACAGGTGTAACTTTAGCTTTTTGAAATATTTAGCCTTTTCTGCCATTTTTTTCCCTCATAGAAAACGAACTGAGTTCATTATCCGTCCTTCAAATCTTTTGATCTGTTGACATCCTTTTGCTGCTACTTTCACATTTTGTTCTGCTTCAGCTTCTTTCAGCTTTCTTGTGCAAATTTAAACTTTTTCAGCTACTTACAGCTAAGTTCAGATTTTTTTCAGCTGTTTTGTTCTCCTTTCAGATTCTTTTTGCTAACTACAACATTTTGCTTCTTCTAACGTCTTCCTGCTATTTTCAGCTTATTTCTGGAAAAAAAATCTTTTTCTGCTATTTCAGCTACTGTTTATCTGTTTTATGCTAATTTGAGCTTTTCCAGCTAATTCCACATTTTTTTGCACTCATTTCAGCTTATTCCAATTTAATTCAGCAAAAATGTGCTCAAATTTGGCAAACATGCACTATTTCTGCTTTCGTATGCTGTTTTAAGCTTGTTCTACATTTTCAGTTAGCTTTTTTGCATTTTTAGCTAATTTCAGCAGTTTTCAGATAAATTCATTTTTTTGTGTAGTTTCTGCTACTTTCAGCCTAATTAACTTCTTTCTGCTAGTTTTAGAAAAAAATTTAAGCTATTTCAGCTATTATTTGGTGTTTTTATGCTATTTTTAAAAAATTCAGTTAATTCAACCTTTTTTTTAGCTCATTTCAGCTCTTTCCACTTGTTTCTAGCTTTTGCTTCTGTCTGCCTTTTCGGCTATTTTTCAGCTATTTTCTGCTAATTTACACTTTCTTAGCTAATTTCCCCATTTTTATTATCATTTTTGCATATTTAAATCTAATTCAGCAAATATGTGTTCTTTCTTCTTTCTTATGCTAACTTAGGCTTGTTCTTTCATTTCAGCTTGTTTTTTAAGCTAATTTCATCTGTTTTTCAGCAAGTTATTTTGCAATAAGCATTCACACTGCATTTTTTGAAAGAAATGCAATTTCTGTAGTTAATTCTAATATACTGTACTTATTTAGTGCCTTTTTGTTCAACCAGGACACTCAACGCACTTTCCAACACAATCAATCAAAGTTAATCTGAGTTTTTCTGTTTGTGAGCAGGGTAATGAATTTATCGTCATCATTATAAGCCCGTTGCTGGATTTCATATTTTCAAAAGTTAAATGCGTGACTTTCACTCGTGTGTTTGTGGTGCTTGTGTGGAGTTTGGAGCTCATCTGTCTGGAGAATTTTCCTTACATTTAATTGTGGTTTAAACATGTATTATCTTTGGTGGAACTATCTGACTGCACATAAACTGTAAATTTGTTAAACCCACACAAATTGTTGTCAATTGATAGTTTTCACTGGATCGTCACACTGATTCACAGTAAAGCCTGCTAATGCCATCATAACCTGCTGTTAATGCTAATGTTAAGGAAACATGTTTCAGTGCTTCCCTTGTTTCTTTGTATCAAGTTTTGTATTGACCGCAGTGTTGATTTTGCATGTGGCACCTTTTTGTATGAAATGTTGCTCAAGCACTGACATGTTTCCTACCAAGGCTTTTGCATACACTTTCCATGCTTGCAAATGGCTTTTTGATTAAATCTTTAACCAGATTATCCTTCTAGATCTGGGCTCTGAGATTAACAAACACCGAGTCGAACCACAGAGAGGGACCAAGTCTCAAAGTTTCACCTACAGTATTTTTTTTTTCTGATAATTCTACTTTTCATGACTTTTACTAATATTTTGTCTGGCTGCCAAGAACCTATAAAGCCAACTTTTCCACTGTCAGTTTAAAAGAAATCTGTGGAATATTTAATAAAACAGAAATACTATTTTTATCTTTGCCCCTTAATTTGATTTTTAAATTTTGAGTTAAAAAAAAAAATAAGATTGCAAAGAAGTACAAAAATACTATAGTATATCAGTTGATGCACAGGAAAGGATAATAGCAAAAGAAAACCAGCATCCAGAAAGCATTCACAGTGCTTTATTATTTTCCACAATTTATTAAATGTATTGCTTTCATTAAACTTCTATATGCACATTACCCCATTATGACAAGGTTAAAAAAGATTGAGATTTTTGCAAATTTATTAAAAATAGAAAACTAAGAAATCACATTTATGTTAAGTATTCATAGCCTTTGCTTAATTCTTTGTTGATCCACCTCTGGCAGCATTTACAGCCTCAAGTCTTTTTGAATATGATGCTTCAAGTTTAGCACATTTATCTTTAGGCAGTTTGTCCCATTCTTCTTTACAGTACTTCTCAAGCTCCATCAGGTTGGATGGGAGATGCCTGTGCAGCCATTTTCAGATATCTCCAGATGTTCAATTAGATTCAAGTCTGGACTCTGGCTTGGCCCCTCCAGGACCTTCACAGAGTGGTCCTGAAGCCACTCCTTTGAGATCTTGGTCATGTGCTTTGGATCGTTGTCCTGGTGAAAAATGAACCGTCGCCCCAGTCTGAGGTCAAGAGCTCTCTGGAGCAGGTTTTCATCCAGGATGTCTCTACATTGCTGGATTCATCTTTCCCTCTATCATGACTAGTCTGACAGTTCCTGCTGCTGAAAAACATCCCCATAGCATGATGCTGCCACCACCATGCTTCACTGTATGGATGGTATTGTCCTGGTGGTGAGCCGTGCCTGGTTTCCTCCAAACATGACACCACAAAGAGTTCAATCTTTGTCTCATCAGACCAGAGCATTTTGTTTCTCGTGGTCTGAGAGTCCTTCAGGTGCTTTTTGTCAAACTCCAGATGAGCTGCCATGTGCCTTTTATTAAGGAGTGGTTTTCATCTGGCCACTCTACCATACAGGCCTGATTGGTGGATTGCTGCAGAGATGGTTGACCATCTGGAAGGTTCTCCTCTGTCCACAGAGGAACACCGGAGCTCTGGCAGAGTGACCATCAGGTTCTTGGTCACCTCCCTGACTACTGGAGGGCTAGACAGTCGACCGGCTCTAGGAAGAGTCCTGGTGGTTCCAAACTTCTTCCATTTATGAATGATGGAGGTTACTGGGCTCATTGGGTCCTTTAAAGCAGCAGAAATGTTTCTGTATCCTTCCCCAGATTTGTGCTTCTACACAATCCTGTCTCAGACATGTACAGTCAGTTCCTTTGACTCCATGCTTGGTGTTTGTGCTCTGACCTGCACCATCAACTGTGGGACTTTATGTTGACAGGTGTCTTTCATAATCACATCCAATAACTGAATTTACCACAGGTGGACTCCATTAAACTTGTAGAAACATCTCAAAGATGGTCACAGTATCCATCTGAGTGCAGTTTTGAGCTTCATGGAAAAGGTTGTGAAAACTTACATAAATTTGATTTCTTAGTTTTTTGTTTTCAATAAATTAGCAAATAAATCTCAAAATACATTTTTTCACATTATCATAATGGGGTATTGTGTGTAGAATTTTGAGAAAAGAGATTAATAAAATTTGGAATAAGGCCATAACATAACAAAATGTGGAAAAAGTGAAGCGATGTGAACACTTTCAGGATGCACTATAAAGCGTTATAATCTGAGTTGTAATCTGAGTTGTAATCTGAGTTATAGTATGAGTTATTGTATGAGTTGGGTTTTATTCTGGCAAATCTTTGGTAAGCTCACTTTCATGCAAATCCTCACACAGGATCAGTGCAGGGAGTGGTGCACGATCTGCTCCACATGACTGAAAGATTTCTTGTAAGTGCCTCATTTGATTAGAAAATGGTGGAAAACCCCCACAATGCAAATGGGCTGCAGTTTGTGCAGTGAGCAGCTTTAACTGTCATTTCACTATGATTCATTCATCATTAAACTCTGTCAGCACAAACAGAACAACACATGTCATGATGTTTCTGTGCTACTGTCGTCGTGTTTTTAATGTTTCTGTCTTTTTGAACAGGCCTGATCTGAGGACGTGTCGGTTACAGGAAGGATTAGCTCATGAACATAAAAAGAGGTATTCTGTTGCCTATCTTCTTAGTCATCTTGACGTAAGCGGTCTGGTGATGAAACCCAGTGTTTGTGCATTTCCCTGCCTCCACCTCATTCCTCCGGCCTGAGCTGAAGGCTTTTATCCACCCGTGAATGTTCGGGATCTCTTTATTTACCAAAACATTTTGAACTGCGAGCAAGTCTCTGGCTTGATCTTGTGTGTGATTACGCGAGGGCACCGCCGCTGTGTGCAGACACTGGATGCAGATTCAGATCTTGTTTAGGCTTGAACAGCTCCCTTTCTTCACTTCACGACATGTTGCGGATTGCAGTTACGGCAAATGTTTTCATCGGTGATGCGTGCTTCCATCAGTCAAACACAAAGCTGTTGCTCTTTTGTTTCCAAGATTACACAATTTCGCAATAACCCGACCCACTCATTCTTCCACCGTCACAATTAAAACATGCATCATGATCATATTTCCAGGAATTATATCGTCTCACTTTGCTTTCTCTTTTTATATTAAGTAAGCTGTGTGCTGAACAGCTTTGTGATAATTTAGTTTTTAATCCATAAGTAAGGGGTGTTTGATCGTTTGTCCATATGTTAGTAAAATATCTCATGAACCACTGGATGGATTTTAATGAAAGTCACAAAAAGTTATCACTGGATCACTTGAAGTCAGTATAATTTAAGATGGCCACTATAGCTAATCAAACTTAGAAACACACAAATGGCCATACTTTAGTGTCTTTTAAGCACTGAGCTAAATTCTGGTGTACTGAGAGTTGTTCCCAACACATACTTTGAGCAGCAGTGGACCACATAAAATCTTTGTTTACATTTTTCCCATTACCAGTGTAATCTTTCAACCATGTATGTTTGCAAGCAAAATATCTCACAAACCACAGGATTAATTTTAAATGAAACTCTCAGGAAGTTATTAGTGTGTGTGCATCTACAGCTGATTAACGTTTGCCGTCAACTATTGCGACTATTGCAAACACAGAAATGGCTGGACCTCAGTCAGTTTAGAAGTTTTAAACACAAATGTGGTTTGGTAAAAGCTGAGAATCATCCCCATCACATACTCCCAGTGCTGACAAATCACATCACATTTGCTTAAAACTTTCTCACGCAAGGTGGGTGGTATGCACTCCTTCAAAGAATACTAGATTCATGAATAAAAGAACTTGGTGTTTAGATGGATTTTTCTACATTTTATTTTCATTTGGCTTTTATTTATTTATTTATTTGTCATTTGTGAACTTCCTTTGAGCCACATCACTGTGACACTTGGCTCTACCACTAGATGTCAGTTGTGTGTATTTTATTAGGCGCTTGTGCTTCACTCTGACAATACATTGCTTGTAGAACTGCAACTCTTGAACATGCAAGAATAAAAGTAACATCAAATAAAAGTGCGAATTAAAAAGTGTATGTAACGGGGTAAAGAGGAAGCTTCTTTTCTGCTGTGGGGAGCAGGTGCATGGTGCATCAATGTGCTGGTTGAGCCACTGATTTGACAACAACAACAAAAAAAATAGTAATAAATGCTGAAATTATGGTTGAAATCTGAAATCCTGCAAGTTTTCATCCAGCTTGAGTGTTTCCTGTGTTTGTCTGTCGATTTCCTGAGGTAAGTCTTATCACCTGCACTGAAAGGAATAGGATTGCACAACACGGTTTTGTATTTTTAAAAGCGTAGGCAAGCTTTGCACCATGGGAACACTATGGATGTCCTCACAAGAAGAGAAGCTAATGGTGCACGTTTGCATACTCTTGCACCTTTGTGCCCATCTCAGTGTACCGTGGCTGGCAAACTTTGTGCCACGGCGCTGCTTTTGTCTGCAGCAAGTGACTGTTGCAAAACACAGCCCTGCCTTACTGAGTCCCAGGGATACAACCCACTCTCCAGTGCTTCCTTTCTCACCCCCACTCCTCTTGCCTGCAGAGTGGCCGGATCACTCTAATCTTCATAGCTGGCCAGAGAAACACTGGGCCCGTTGTTGACATGTTGGCCTCATACCCCACAGGGGCTGACAAATTATTAGCCAGCCTCTCTGTGCAGAGTGAGGACATTCAGGCAGCCTGCGAGTCTGTGCAGCCAAGCAGCAAAACACTAAACCGAGCTACTGGACGTAAGACCATCTGTCGTCATCAGCTCTGTCTGTCAGAGATGCTGGAGGAAATGTGGGAACAAAGAGATCCCGTTCTGGGACAGTGTGATCAACTTTGAACCAGCTGCTGTTTACAAAATCTGGCTGTCATTGGCAGTCGCAGACACACTTCTGGAAGCAGTTTTTACTTCACCCTGAAGAGTTAAATAAAGGATTCATCCTCCCCCATTCTGGCTGAAAAACTCGTTCTTCTTCGTGTCTTTAGCCTGCGTCTGTGTGCATGTGCAGCTCACAAGTGTTGCAACTCCTTCTAGTCTGTATATGCAGAAATTTATACAAAAACACTGGCAGGAATCATTTTGCATTCTTCGGTTTAACAACGTTTCTCACTATCAGCACACTGTCCTGCAGACGTTTACCCTCCGTTCCCTGTACACATCGGTGAGTTAATGAAACCAAACACTAGGCCCATACAAATTAACCCGATTCTTAGAAGTGCTTTAGCTCTGTTCAAGTACTAGAAAAGCAATGTTTGCACTTTCTATTAACTAACCCTGGGCAAGAAGGGCTTTATTGGCAGGTCACTGTAAGAACAAAAGAGTCGGGCTTCATCTCTTACACAGAAGACTGACCCACAGCAGCCTGTGGGGGATGAAGCAGTGAAAACTTTAAGAGCCTGTCAAACAATGAAAAAGTGTTGCACACCCTGCTGGAAGCTTGGACTGTGTAAAGAAATCAGATTTATTTGGACTGAAAAGGTGGGAAGTTTGCTCAAATAAAAATGGCCGAAGACCTTGAAATCTGGCATGACCTCAACGATTGATTCGGTTATCTATCGCTTTGTGCAAATGCACACGGTGTTATCCCAGCTGTGTAAACTCTGGTGGCATGATGGTTCAGTGTGTGGCGCTTTGTGTTGTGCAACCACTGGCAGACCTGCACCCAACTGCTGCTCCGTGCATTGCAACAACTGAATGCAGAAAGGAAATTATAATGCTCCAGCGTGAAGCCCCTTATAGCTTTCAAATGGAGACACTGGTCAGTCAGTCAATGCTGCCTTTGAGGACAGATTTCTACAACGTGTTCACATGCAGAGCTGTATTTAAAAACAGTGGCGCTTGACTGGCTTCATTGTGTGTGATGGTTTCATGATTATTTTATAGAAAGACGCCTTTCTGCGTCTTTAATTTGTTTCATCGAAGTGCTCCTGCTCCAACAGCAAATGAACAAACGGGTGTTTTCTTTTGTTAAGATTTATTTTGAGTGTGTAAAAGCTTTCCACGTTCATTTTCTTTGCAAACAAACGAGCTGTACCTCGAAATCAAGAATAGGATGTTACTTAATCTAACTTTGCGTCTGTCTTGTTCGGCTGTGCGTGCGTTTAGGTGTGTGTGTGATTGTGCATGTCACAGTGTGTACGTGGTGTCACGTTACATCTCGACGCTAACTGGTCAATGAGTCTCGTCTGTCATCCTTCCTCCTGTGAGTCATCATCGGTGAGGAGTTATCTGTAATCTCTGAGGTAGAGTGTGTTCCCTCCTGCGGTTTGAACCTGCTGCAGCTGGCCAAGTGAGGAGGCACTTCCGATAAGAATAAACTCGTGGGTGATGTGCAGTAGTTGTAAAATTATGGCTTGATGGCAAAACTTTATGCCCCAGAAAAATAAGGAAAAGCGTGATTACAAAACCAGTCTATAGTCGCTCTTCTTCTGTAGGGATAGTAACCAATACATATTGGCAAACACAAAAAAATCATCATCAGAACTTAATATACAGATTAGTTTATCAGTCAAATATTTATCACGTGCATGAAAAATTAATAACTTGTGTTTTTTTATGTTTTGTGGTTTAATGCTCCACGGACTTTGTCTATTAGCTCATTTTTAGTTTTGTTTTTGGTTATCTTTACGTCTTGTGTTATTTGAACATGAGTTTTTGATGCTCGTCTCCAGGTGAGGCATCACTCGTATGATTATTCTCCTTTTGTTCTCTATCATTTCTTTGTCTTCTTTCATCTGCTCTGCTGAATCATACGCCACCTGTTTGCTTTCAATTTAGATCCGTGATGATTTCATTCACCCTGCCCTTCAGAGCACTGTTCTTGTTAGTTTATTAAAGTCCTCGGCTTCTTCGTCACTGCCTGTGTGTGCATTTATGTCAGGCTTCAACGCTGCAAACATGGGGAGCATTGTTGCAGGTTCCAGCTTGTTGTTGGGGGATCTTGACGTGAATTTCTGCAGTCTTGGACGGCAGATGTTCTCCTGTCACTCAAATTAATTCCCTTGAGCTCTTCTTTCATCACATTAGCTCATGTGAGTCTAAAGTTCAGGTGTGCAGCAAAGGTAAAACAAGTGAAATTAAGTCGTTTTAAATCTGTTCTGAAACCCAGACACATGACTGATTAAAGGCCTAGTATTCCATGAAGGAATGCATATCATCCGCCAACTTTCACACCAGAATTTTATGTTCAGAAGGAACAGTTATATCTGTTTTGACCAAATCTTGTAAATAACACTATATGGGACAAGCTAAATCTTATGTGTTTTGTTAGCACTTGAAGAATGTGTTGACAATGACTCTCATCTACTGCCACACTAAGCATTAGCTCAAGATCTATAAAACTGTATGACATGGTTTTTTTTTTTTTTGTGCTGGCTAATGATTCATTCAATTCATTTTATTTATATTGTTCCAGGTCACGGCAGAAGTTGTCTCAGGTCACTGTTCAAAAACGTTCATGTACATTAAAAAGACCAGTTAAGTAGAAGTTATCTATCTAAGGAAGCCAGCAAACTGCAATGAATCTTCACTTCATCACAGTCTTCCATCCTGAGCAAGCACAAAGGCAACAGTGGAAAGGAAAAAACTCCATTTTAACAGGAAGAAACCTCCATCAGAACCAGACTCAGGATGAGTGGCCGTCTGCTTCGACTGGCTGGGGTTTGTCAACAGGAAGGAGAAACAGACAAACGCAGCATGACAGGTCTAGGTGTTTTTTTCTATTGAAAAAACAAACAAACAAAAACCAAAACAAAAGCAAAAAACAGATGTCAAGGATATAAATAATTACCAAAAAAAAAGGAAATTACAAAAAAAAAAAAAAAAAGTGGAGTAAATAAAAAGAGCAGCAGAGTGAGGAAATGTGGTCAATTTGTCCTCCAGCAGTCAAACTCTATAGCAGCATAACTAAATGAAGAGCTCAGGAAACCCAAGCCAACCCTAACTAAAGGATTTTTCAAAAAGGATAGACCTATGGTTAATTTTAAAAGTAGGCAATGTGTCAGCCTCACAGACAGAAACTGGAAGTCGGTTCCACAAGAAAGGAGCCTGATAACTGAAAGATCTGTCTCACATTCTACTTTTGAAACCTCTTGGAACCACAAGTAAACCTGCAGTCTGAGAGAAAAGTGCTCTGTTAGGAAAATATGTAACAAGATCTGTAATATAAGATGGAGCTAGGTTTTTGAGAGCTTTGTATGTTAGAAGTAAGAAATTGAATTTTATTCAGAATTTCACAGGGAGCCAATAGAGAGAAGCTAAAACTGGAGAGATATGATCTCTCTCCACTTAAGACTCTGGCAGCTGTGTTTTGGACCAACTGAAGACTTTTCAAAGATTTTTTTGGATACCCAGATAATAAACTATTTCAATAGTCCAGCCCTGTACACATGGAGCAGTTTTAATGCATCATTTTTTAACAAGATGTTTCAAATTTTAGTATTACAGTAGTCCCTGGTTTATCATGGGGGATCTGTACCCTGAAGCCCTGCGATAAGTGAAAAACTGCAAAGCAGGGATAGTAGTACAAGTAGAAGTAGTAGTTTATTTTAGTATAAATAAGTTTCTAAACTCTAAATGTTCTAAAAGAGCACAGAATGTCATGATTTCAGCTCTTCCCTGCCTGCTCTGCTCTTTGGCCACACCCACTTCTCCACTCTGCATGGATAACAACTAATAAGC
This sequence comes from Hypsolebias martinsi, assembly GCA_031762355.1. Taxonomy (NCBI): domain Eukaryota; kingdom Metazoa; phylum Chordata; class Actinopteri; order Cyprinodontiformes; family Rivulidae; genus Hypsolebias; species Hypsolebias martinsi. Next base: position 20,298,200 of record JARVGQ010001639.1, on the reverse strand, counting down.
TGCAGAGGATGTTTATCCTGCAGTATGGGTTGCACAAAGGTGCAGGAGGTGCTAAATTATTTAAAACAATTCATTTTAAATAATAATTCCATGCCGAACGCGTGGCTCATTCATCAGTCAGTCAGTTGTGTGTCATGTCCAATCTTATTTTGAAAAACCACAATAGAGCGAGTCTGTGGTAAACGAACTGCGAAGTAGCTAGGATTTACTATATTATGCAGGTGAAGCAAAGAGGTCCTGATCATTTTTGTTAATGTGGGGGTTAAAAATATATATCCTGATCAAAAATATTACCAAGGTTTTTTACATGAGGACTGGATGCCAAATTAAAATCATCCAGAGGAAGTGAAATGTTGCAAAGTTTGTTCCTAAAATGCTCAAGTCCAAAAACCACAACCTCTGTTTTGTCTGGCTTTAAAAGCAGAAAATGAAGGATCATCCAGGCTTTTATGTCCTTAAGACATGCTTGTAATTTAAGTAAGTGATCGTTTTAATGGGTTTCATGAATAAATATTCCTTAGTATCATCAGCATAACAATGAAAATATATCCCATGCTGTTTAGTAACTTTACCTAATGGAAGCGTATACAAAATAAAGAGCATCTGTCCAAGTACTGAACTCCATGGAACTCCATGACAAACTTTGGTGTATAAATAAGATTCATTATTTACATTTACAAACTGGAATCTATCAAATAATTATGATTTAAACCATTTTAAAGCAGTTCCTGTAATCCTAATACTGTATCATATTTAAGCCTCTCTAGTAGAATATTGTGGTCATCTGTATCAAATGCAGCACTAAGGTCTAACAGGACCAGCATAGACACGTCCATTTTCTGAGGCCATGATATCCACTTTCATCAGTGCTATTTAAAGATGAATAATATACAATTCTAGCTTTATAGAGGGCTCTTCTATATGTTAGCAGTCTATCTCTCCAAGTAAAATAAAATTCTTCCATGTTAGTGGAGTGTCATTTTTTTCCAGGTTTTTAGATGCCTGTTTTAAAGTATGTAACTCAGAATTGAACCAAGCAGCCAGCTTCTTCTGATTGATCACATTCTTTTTCAGCACAGCAATTTTATCCAGTGAAGTTTGCACTGAAGTTGTAAAATTGTCACCAAGGTCATTCAAGTCACTGCTCTCTATTACATTACTCTGCAAGACAGAGGAAACAACAGTGAAGGAGAATCTTTAAATTTGGTTACAGCGTTCTCTGATTAACACCTGCTATAAGTACCTGCTTTCAGTACCTGTGTAGTCAGTTAATGCAAACTCAAATGTTATTAAAAAAAATGGTCAGACAGAACAGGATTTTGAGGATGTACAGTATTACTACGGGAAGTACTTACGCTATGCCACATGTCAGAACCAGATCAAGATTGCAATGATGAGAATGATTAAATGTGTGGACATTTTGGGTAAACCCAATTGACTCTATTAAATTAATGTGTTTCTTAAGCTATCACTTTCAGCATCTACATGAATATTGAAACCCCCCCATTATTATGATGTTATCAGTAGTCAATAATAAGTCTGAAAAAAAAATCTGAGAATTCAAACAAAAAATGAGAATAAAGACCTGGTGGACGATATATAACAACCAGTAAACGTTACCCTGATGCATGCTCAATATGCAAAAGTTAGTTTTCTGATTTCTGTTTTGGACAAAGAGGGACAACCATTCAGAAGCCATATAGCATTATTCAATAATCCTGACTGAAAGATAGCAGTAACTCCTCCACCTCGACAGTTGTTCTAGGAACATGCAATTTTAAATGATTAGCAGGAGTGGATTCATTTATACCAATAAAATCCTCCTGTTGTAGCAGGTTTCTGTCAAACAGAATAAATCAATATGATGATCAGTTGTCAGATCATTGACTAACAGAGACTTAGTGGAAAGAGATCTCTAAATGTGTTCAACAATCCACATTTAATGATTTTATGATTTTGTTCTGGTACAGTAACTGTGTTTATTTTTATAAGATTTTTATGATTTATATATTTTTGGAGCTGATTTTTTGTTTATTTAATTTGAGCCATGGGCGAGCTGACACTGTTTCAATGGGGGTGTGGGTGGATAACAAAGGAGAAGCAGCAGAGAGGTGTGGAAGACTACAACTCTGCTTCCTGAACTGGACCCTGGGTTGTCAATCTTTTGGAGGACAAACAAAATCTGCCAAATTTCTAGAAAGAAGAGCAGCTTCCCCAAAGTGGGATGGATGCCATCCCTCCGCATCAAACCAGATTTCCCCCAAAGCCCATCACAGTTATCTACATAACCCATATCATTTTCAGGACACCACCTGTACAGCCAGTGGTTGAACGATGACATACCTGTATGACTAAACATGTCATCGCTGGTCAGGTTGGGGAGGGGGCCAGAGAAAACTATGGAGTCTGACATAGTTTTTGCGAAGTTACACACCGAAGCAACATCAATTTTAATGATCAATTGGCATAACCGGTTGTCATTACCAATGACATGAATAACAATTTTACTGTATTTAGCCTTACCCTTAATCAGCAGTTTCAGCTCGGATTCAATGTCGCCCGCTCTGGCCCCCGGAATGAATTTAACTGTGGTCGCTGGAATCCCTAGAGACACATTTTGGACAATGAAGCTGCCAATGACCAGGGTCTGCTTCTTAGTAGGTGTGTCACTGAGCGAGGACAATCGATTTGAAACTCGAACAGGTCGGTGGTGAACTGGGGCTTTAGCACAATGCTTACCCAGACCATCACCCAGATGGCCTGGGATCCTGGCTTCTTAGGGCCTTCTGGAAGACCATTAACGTGAGCTAGTCCCGGTGGCTCTGAGCCACTGAGCCAAACTTCCAATTCAGGCAGGCTCTCCTGCAAAGACACCTGCAGTTAAGACCATAGTTTTAAAAATAAATGTTTTTAGCGTTAGTGCTCAGAGTATTTGTTGAGGATGACTGTCAGCTACAACAGGATTAAAGCTCAGCTCAGTATCTGTAAGACTGACTGAGTAATGCGTAATCATATTTCTCTTTGCTAATGTTGCTTAATTGAGGTGGCCATACTTAATGGGTAATGGGCTTGACTTCAAACGTAAATAAGCTGTAGATACACATCCATTAATTAGACTATGATAGTTTCATTAAGGTCCATCCAGTGGTTCATGAGATTTTTGCTAACATTGCAAACATTATTGTTTATGGTGGTGACAAGTAAATATAGACGTGGTTTGTAAAGAGTTTATATATTTTACCTATTGCAGCTGCTGACATCAAAATGAAAACATTGTCTCTGATGTCCCATGCACTTTATCTGAGATTTTACTGTGTCCATGTAAAGTCACTAGTTGTAATCTCAAAAAATAAATAAAATAAAAGCACATATTCTCAGAACTGCAGCCAAAGTGACCCCATTTTCAGAAGATGATCCAGTATCAGGATCCAGAAACCATCTATTCACTTCATTTCAGTTTATCTCATCAGTAATGCACTTTTCAGACCCTCTTAAAGGTACAGGACCTGCTTGGCTCAAGCCTCGTTTGAAGCGAAGTAGCCTTTTTGTGAGCAGCTGGGAAAACATCCTTTGAGTGGGCGTCCTGATCTGAACACTAAGAAATTGTTGCCGCTTTGAGTGACTGCCGAGAGAAGCAGATCGAGTGATGTGAAATTTTAACGGGCAGTAAGATGTCAGAGGATACGAGTCATTTAGCTAAAAGAAAGGGGAACTGAGCAGAGAAACAAGATCAGCTGAAGAGGCAGTAGGAGGTCAAGATGTCTTCGTGTGCTGTCCTGATTCTACTTGTTGAAAGCCTCTAATTTAGCATTCTGTCTGAACTCCATCATCCTACATTTACAATCAAAGCATGAGTCACAAACTGAGGCTGTCAGTCATCAGATGAGCTGATGTGGTTTTATTAAAAAAGAGGTGTGTCTTTCCGTCTCCTTCCCTCTGACTCAATAATTGCTTCCTTCTGAAGACAGACAGAGATCAGCATCTGTTGTGAAGAACAGAGGAGGAGGTGATGGAGGAGGAGGGGGAGGTTGCCCGTTTTTAGAAACATACCAGCTGCCACAGTCTGACCCCCCCGGCTGTTTGTAACCCCCCAGTACAGGTTAGGAGCTGCCCAACGAGGCCATAAGCCGAGTCATTTCAGACAGCTTGACTCTGTCTCCACTCACCGTCCTTCATACTCAGTCACTTGCTGGGACAGAGTTTTATTTTTTCAATGCTGATTCAGCTTCCACACTATACTTGTTTTCCTTTAATTTCTTTTTCTCACTCTTTTTTTTGTTGTTGTTGGTTATTTAAGTACTTATACTTTTGCATAGTTTGTGCTACTTAGGGTATTTCAGCTTAGCTCAAGGAGTTCAGTGATAGGTGCTATGACTTTTGATGTTGTTGTAAAGCACCTTGATAACAGTTTATCTGTTTTAACTGTGCTCTAGAAATAAAGTTGACTTGACTTGACTTGACTTGACTTGATAAAGACACTGGAACAGTTGGTGTGAACCACATCACTCAGACCTGACCTGGCAACAAATTGTTCACAGATTTGATGGAAACCACTGAAATCACAGGACACACAGATGTTTGATGCTTCAGATGTTTCAGATGAACACGCTGGCTTTGTTAGTTAGTTTGTTAGTGGTTGGGTTACAGCCCTGAGGACAGTAAAACTCATCTTCACACTTCATCCCCCCATGCTCCCTCTTCATCACTGCTGGCAGGCTCCTGCTTTCTCTGAACCATTAGATGTGGGATCTCTTTACAAAGGCCTGCTGTGCTCTTTACCTGGACCATTAGTCCAGCTCTCTCACTGGATCCCATGACAGGCTCAGGTTGCTGTCCCATTATGTCCTATTGTCACATGGAGACAAATCCAAGAACACTTTCTTCTCCCCCAGCTGGTGAAACTACCAGACGAAGAAGAGTTGTTTCTAACTGAAGAACGACCGCAGCAGCAACATCTTCTATCCCCTCACAAGGAGCGTGCATGTGTATGTATGAACACAGCTGTAGCTGTACATCAAGACCACGGCTATAACGTGCATTTGCACACCAGACAAAGTCAGGAAGTGGTGTATGTGATGAGGCTTCCCCTCATCATGCGCCCGAAGCGAGTCATGGCCAATGAAGAGCAGAGCCAGAAACAGTTCTCCTCTCTGTGTTACTGTGTTTGTCCTGGCCTCAGCTGTCTGTCCTGCTGCACTGACCCTGTCCAGCAGTGCACGTTCATGTCTGGGAATTAAGCACATGGATTAAGACCCCTCTTTTGCCTCCAGACTCTCTCACACACACACAAGAGATGTCCATCTGAAGCAGTGAGCTGCAGCAGCAGGAGGGACAGAATCCCATCCCCAAAGAAAAGAGGGGAAGAAGCTCAGCGACTAATTGGCACAAATAGGATGCAATTACTAGCTGGGCTGGGACTGGGAGGAGCAGAGGTTATAAGACCACTGGTGGGTGGTGTGGGGGTGAAAAGGGGAGGGGAAGCTCCTTGCGGGAGGAAGTGGGAGAAGATGAGTCGTGATGGATTGAAGTGTTGCTCTTCTCCACCTGTGTGGAGAAGTGATACTCATCCAGCTCATCCTTTAGCTGATGCTCACTCTCCGTCTTCCGTTCATCCCTTCACCCAGATTCTCTCACTCCGCTGGCTGGCAGATGGCCGGGTGTCATGAATAGATTTTTAATGACGATGCAACTAGGGATGCACCGATCCCGATACTTAAATCGGGATATCTCCCGATCCCGTTCCGTTATCATCATCATCATTGATCTTATATGAGGCTGTAATAATCTCCTCTCAAGTACAATGTGTACACATATATGCATGCATGTCCAAAAAGGCAACTTG